>PVIA01015374.1:0-22974 GCA_004024845.1 Tonatia bakeri
CTGGAGGTCCCTAAGCCTCTCCTCAGTTTTTTTGAATTCTTGTTTCTTCATTCTTTTCTGTTTGGTTGTTCCTTTCTTCCTTCTGGTCCATTCCATTGATTTGAGTGCCAGTTTTCTTCCCCTCACTATTATTTCCCTGTGCGTTTTCCTTCATTTCTCTTATCGTAGCCTGCATTTGTTCATCTAATTTATGTCCAAAGTCAACCAATTCTGTGAGCTTCTTGATCAACAGTGCTTTGAACTGTGCATCTGGTAATTCGGCTATCTCTTGGTCACTTAAAAAAATTGGTTCTGGGGCTTTCAGATATGTTTGAGCCATCTTTTTAATTTTCCTTTGGTTTGGTTGCGGCTGTTTCGTAAGGGCGGCGGAGCCTTAGGTGTTCACGGGGCGGGGCACCCCAGTCGCTGGGTTGTAACGTATGTGGGGGCGGGGTCTGAGAGGGAACAATGGCGCCTGCTCCGTTCTCTCTAGGACTTCCGTCCCCTCCACTGCCTCCCACAAGCAAACTGGGCCCTTGCTGTGCTGGTTCCCGGGCGGTGGGCTGATGTACTTTCTCGGACTCTGTGGGCGTCCCCGAGAAGTCTCCTGTGAGGCTGAGAGAGTCTCCCGGCCTCAGTTCCCAGACGGGGCTCTTAAGCTTTGAAACGCGGTGGCGCTGCCCGTTTTCGCTTAGTTTGTGCGCAAACGTGTGGCTGGCTGCGGACAGCCAGCTGCCTTGCGCCCCTCACTGGGTCTGCCAGTCGCCTCCCGCGCCCAGGGTCCGCCACCGGTCGGTCCGCTGCCGTGTGCGCCCTGCACGCCCGCCAGCCCGCGTTTTCCGCCGGGACCCCTCGACCCCTCTCCAGAGGCCTCCGACTCTGCCGCTCCTTACCGGTCTGGATGTACTGGAGCCCGACTTCTGTTCAATTAATTTCTCTCTGTTCTGGTTGATTCTTGTTTCTCAATTTTTGTTGTCTTTAGTCTTGGTTGCGCGAGGAAGCACAATGGGACTGCCTATGCCTCCATCTTGGCTGGAACTGCGAGAGTTTTCTTATGTTACCACAATCTATTGTCACATCTAAGAAAAAGCACTTAAGTATCCTTTTTATATTCAGATCTCTCCCCTTGTCTCTTAAGTTTGTTTTTTGTTACCTAATAGAAAGCCAAGTTTCATGCATTGTAGTTGGTTATGTTTCTTTAGTCCTTTTTATTCTAGGATAGCTTCCTATTTTCTTTTCTATTACCTTGGCTTTTTGAAGAAATTGGACTAGTCGACTTGTAGATTCTTTTATTAAGATTTTGCTTATTTATTTATTGTTAGAGAGAGGGGAAGGGAAGGAGACAGAGAAAAAAACATAAATGTGTGATTGTTTGCCTCTCTTACACCCCTTACTGGGGACCTGGCCCACAACCCAGGCATGTGCTCTGCCTGGGAATCAAACCGGTGACCCTTTGGTTTGCAGTCTAGCTCTTAGTCCACTGAGCCACACCAGCCAGGGCAGCTTGTAGATTCTTTTGGAATGTTCTGTTCTGGATTTGTCTTGATTCCTTGTGATGTTTCTACCTTGTTCCTCTGTCTGCCATATAAACTATAAACTCTAAGTTAAGTCTAAAGGCTTTTATATATAGGTGATGTCTTGTAATTCATATTGCACCATGCTAGGAGGCACGTGTTGTCAGGTACTTCCACTATTTTGATGCTAAATTTGATTACTTGGTCAAAGTGGTAACCATAAATCTATTATAAAAGGGTTTTTTTTACTCTGTGTAGATAATCTCTTTATGATACTTTGACATCTTGTTAGTATCTTGCTGTATAGCAGCCTTTGGTTTAATGTCAATAGATCAGGGGTTGGCAAACTACAGACCTTAGATTTGGTCCATGGTCTGATTTAATATGGTCCCTGAACTAACAATAGTTTTTGCATTTTTATTTATATCTTTTACCCCCAGCCAAGCAAATTTCGTTGTTTTATTATTAATGTTGAGCTTCCCCCAGTTGCTATATATGTTGATCATATTGAAAATGAACACTCTTCTGTGTTGAGGTGTGCTTTACACAGTGGAAAGAGCACAGGCTACAAAGTCTCATGGCCTGCCTTTCACCTCATTCCTAAAATGTTGTGTGTCTTTAGAGAATACTTCCTTAAGTAGTTTCCTAATCTGTAGCATAAGGGGTTATATTCTTTTTGTTTGTTTGTTTGTTTGTTTGGGTTTTTATGTTGTTATATAGTTTTTGCATTTTTAAAGGGTTATAAAAAAAGTATGCAAATATACCAATTGGTCTCTACTATTCATGGGCCACAGAGCCTAAAATACTAGGCTCCTATCTATAAAATATAACCAGGTAATGATTTGGAAATTTGTTTAAATAAGTTAAAATGATGTTTTTCTGTATCTTTTAAAGCTGGTTTATTGCAGCCTCCTGTTCGTATAGTTTCACAGCCACAACCAGCACGAAGATTAGATCCACCATCCAGATTTTCAGGAAGGAATGACAGAGGGGATCAAGTGCCTAACAGAAAAGATGATCGGAGGTATGTTTTTCAAAATACATTTTTGATGGTGGTGATGGTTGCACAATGTGATGTTCTTAGTGCCACTTAAAAGTTATTAAAATGCTAAGTTTATGTTACGTATATTTTACCACAATTTAAAATTTTTAAATTTATTTACTGATTTAAAGGAGAGGCAGACAAAGAGAGAAACATCAGTTTGTAGTTCCATTTATTTATGCATTTATTGGTTGACTCAGTACCATATGATCTCACCTTTAACAAGAACCTAAACAACAAAACAAACAAACAAGCAAAATAAAACCAAAGACACTGAAATAGAGAATAGCTTGACAATGACCAGAGGGGAGAAGGGAGGGAATTTCAGGGGAAGGATTTGCAGGAACAAGTATAAAGGACACCTGGACAAAAACTAGGGCGGGTGGAAATGGGAGGGAGGTGGGAAGCACTGGGGGGTTGGGCTGGGGTGGGAGTAAAAGACAGAAAACTACACTTGAACAATTAAAAATAATTTAAAAAGTTACTTATTTAGCCCTTGCTGGTGTAACTCAGTGGATTCAGTGTGAGCTGTGAACTGAAGGGTTGTGTATTTGATTCCCAATCAAGGCATGTGCCTGGATTACGCGCCAGGTCCCCACTGGGGGCCACGTGAGAGGTGACCAAAAAAGCACACATTGATGTTTCTCTCACTTTTTCTCCTCCATTCCCCTCTTTCTGAAAATAAATAAATAGATTTTTTTTAAATAAAGATTTTATTTATTTATAGAGAGAGGGGAAGAGAGTGAGAGAGAGAAATATCAGTGCATGGTTGCCTCTCACACACCCCCTACTGGGGACCTGGCCTGCAACCCAGGCATGTGCCCTGACTCAAAATCCAACCAGCGACACTTTGGTTCACAGGCTGGTGCTTAGTCCACTGAGCCACACCAGCCAGGGATTGGTTGACTCTTGTATGTACCCTGACTGGGGATCAACCCCATAACCTTGGCATGTGGGGAAAATGCTCTCCAGCTGAGCATCCCAGCCAGGCCCCATTTTATCACAGTTGTTAAAAATTATTTTAATTAGTATACTGTCAGGTCTTGCTTTTATTACCTATTATTTCATGAAAGAACTTATGGATAATGCCATAAAAATTAGTGATTTTAGAAAAATTTGCTTTAAGTCGTGAAAGGGAAAGAGAAAGACGTAGATCCAGAGAAAGATCTCCTCAGAGAAAACGTTCCCGAGAGAGATCTCCTCGAAGAGAGAGAGAACGATCACCTCGGAGAGTTCGCCGTGTTGTTCCACGTTACACAGTTCAGTTTTCCAAGTTTTCTTTAGATTGGTAAGTTATCCTCCACCATTGTCTTATTAAATTACTGGGTTTGTAATTTTGAGTAATTTGGTAGGATGTGTTATATACGGAGATATTTTTCTTGCAAGTGTTATTTCTTAACATTTAGTGCTCTTAGTTTAGATAAGAGCAAAGGTGCAATTTGAGTAGCAGTTCTTAGCAGATTGGTTTATTTTCATGCACTCATTAAAAATATCAGATGCCTATTGAAAAAGGCAGTCCCTCTGAGATGAAGTTATTCCTTAAAGTTAAAATCATTTAGGATCCAGATTTATTGATAACTTTATAAGTTCATACATTGTTCATTGTGGATGGCATAGTAATAGAGCAGTACATTAAATATTTCAAGGATTAAATATTTCAGTATAGTATAATAGAAACATACACACATTTGTATTTGTCCAACCAGTGACATTTGTATGCATAAATACATTTTTCAGTCTTTGGAATCAGAAGTAATGGGCAAATTGCCAAGAATTTTTGGACTTTGCCTGCAAAATGGAAACAAAAAATTCAACTAGCAGAATTATTATGAGATTTAGTTCATGTATTTAAAGCAACAGTGTGTGTGGCATATTGTAGATACTCAGTAATAGCTGCAAAGTTGTAATTCATAGAAAGGCAAATGGGTAATTGATTTACTCTAATGGAAAGGGAGCATTATTAAGGGCTCTGGGATTGGCAATTGTGTATAAGAAAAATTAACAGAAAAAAACAAATTGACAGTAAAGTAAAAAATAAATGATTAAAAGCAGCTTTAAAGCTCTTTCCGGTACGAACATATAACTATGCACTTCAGTGTCCTGAAGAGGGTATTGTTGTATTTCAACAAACTATGATAGATAATGTTCATAATCGTGGACTATCAAAAGTTAAAATTTTTGTATATTCTGCTCTAGATTGAGTAAACCAGTGTATTTTATTTATGCTAATGGCAAAAAAAATCTTGCTCGATAACTTTGCTTAATTCTTAGGTAATTGGTGTTCATTTACTCTCGCTTGTGGTCAAGTCAGCGACTACTCTTAATTTATGCTAGTTTTCTTATCTCTGTTTACTTGTATACTTAAAAATATCTAGTGTGTATAATACCTATATACTTGTATACTTAAAAATATCTAGTCTGTATATTTAAGAAAAGCTTTTTGGAATTAAAACCACTTCTCCAGCCTTTAAAGGCATTAAATAGTGCGGCTCTGCTTTAAACTCATCTGGGAAGGGTTGATGCATGGAATATAAATTGAACAGCTGTCTATCTCCTTTCAAGTTAGACCTTCACAGTTTTACTTCACCACTTTGAAGTAAATTCCGAAGAACATCAGATGAGCCCATTACAAATAAAATTCCCGAGAACACCAAATGAGCCCATTACAAATAAAAAAACTTCATACCTTTTCTTTTAGTTCATAGAAATAAAGGTTTTTCATATAGTAATATGATTTATAAGAGACTATGCCAAGACATGACTTATTTGTATTTCTTATTTCTTATTTTATAAAGATTTTACTTATGGGGTAAGATACAGCTTCAAAAATTCTAGTGATGGGAAGCTAGGAAGCTATTATACTTCGTACCACTTCTTTAAACAAGAAAAACAAAACTGAAGTACCTATTTTTCCCATTTTCATTATTTTGACAGCAAAATTTTACTTAAAGTATAATTTAAGAAAAAGTATAATTATGTCAGTAATCATTAATGACAAGTTTGTCATTCTATACTTACTATTTTTAGACTTCAAATAAAAAGATGCCCCTATAAATATATCAGTTCACATTTTATACCCTTGTTTTTAGTTCTCTTTTAAAAAGATAATGTAGTTACCTTTTCATGTTACAAATTGCATTTTCGACTTTTCATTATGCTTTTAACAGAAATCTCTTGGCTTTTTACCAGATTGATTTACTTTTGAGTTTCTTTCCTTTAAAAACTCTGCTTCTTAGGAAAAAGGAAATGATCTTTTAAAAAGAATCATTATGCCAGATTTAAAAGGCAAGAAACTTACCCTCTCTTTACATAATAAAACAATCAGGTATGGATCTTAATCATTAACATAGAGTATTGTAGTGTGGATGATCCAAAAAACATTTGGATTTTGTTTTCATTTGAATTTTAATTTTGTATGCGCATATTCTTGACCTATAGAATAAAAGTTGTATTTTTTTTATATTGTATAAAGCTGATTAAGGAACATTCATGCTAATTTGGTACCACTCCTATCCTTTCTTTATATTCATTCTATGTGGATATAATTTTCTTAAAAGTGCAGTTTCAACTGAGGCAGAACTGCTTTTGTTCACGTCTTCTCTGGAGCTGGGGTTGAAGTTATTTCAAAGGGTCTTCTCTAATGAATTTTAAGCTACACACAAAAAGTAAAGAAATAAAGGTAACATTTAGATATGTTATTCAAAGTTGTAAGTAAGCAATTTTAAAATGAGATTTTCATATGCCTTTCTGCACATCCATAGCTCATTATTTATTGACCATTTGCTACTGGCTTTTAGCCATAACTGGTATATGTTTAGCTTCAGACTTGAGTAAATGTTTGCATAATCTTTGGTATTAAGGCTATTTATTCACTACTTATGTCTGTTTTTCAGTCCTAGTTGTGACATGATGGAACTAAGGCGCCGTTATCAGAATTTATATATACCTAGTGACTTTTTTGATGCTCAGTTTACATGGGTGGATGCTTTCCCTTTGTCAAGACCATTTCAGCTGGGAAATTACTGCAATTTCTATGTAATGCACAGAGAAGTAGAGTCCTTAGAAAAAAATATGGCCATTCTCGATCCTCCAGATGCTGACCACTTATACAGTGCAAAGGTTTGTATTCTGTGATACACAGCTAAAGTTTCTGAGCAGTTGGTCATATTAAGACTGTATGTGGAGTTAATCTTCAGAGAGTGGTTTAAGATTTGAATACCTATGTTTTCTTCTTGACCTGAAATCTGTTTTGGTTATTTAAGTAATTTAATGTAACTTCTCTTTGCCTTAACTGTAAAATTTTGTTTGTTCGTTTGTTTAACACTTGGAACCTCATAAAAATGTGAAGATGAAGCTGATGTAATGAGCTTTTTGGAATGTTCTATCACTTTGGCTAGGCCCAAATAAAACATAATTGTGGGTGAATGTACTATATGTTAGTCTGCAGGGCAACATTTAGTATACTGCTATGGTCAATAGTCTGCTGCTATTTTAAAACCTCCAAAAACATCCTTTGGAAAGTTAAGGTCATGTAATTATAAGGTATCTGATACCATTTCTGCTGTAGTATTTTACTTTCCATTTTTATCAAAAATTTCTGGTATATAATATGTAAGGATAATTAGTAGTGCTTCTCATTTTTTTATGTTAGACTTTTGACAGGATTGAATTATTTGACTATAATAGGTAATGCTGATGGCTAGCCCTAGTATGGAAGATTTGTATCATAAGTCATGTGCTCTAGCTGAAGACCCACAAGAACTTCGAGATGGATTTCAGCATCCTGCTAGACTTGTTAAGGTAAAATGAAGCATTAACTTTGGGTGCATATTGCTTTGCTTGGTTGTGTGTGTGTGTGTGTGTGTGTGTAAAACGAAAAATGCTGCCTTTTAAATCTTGTTAATTACTTTAATAATTAGTTTTGAGGCATTCAGAATGGGATGATATAGGTGTTTTTCTCACTATAGAGTATGACTATAACTTATGTCACTAGTTCCACTGTCATTTTGATGTTATATTTGTAGTATAGAATAATTCCAGTGATAATGGATTTAGTGTATCTTTGGATGCTTTTAAAGTGTGAATTACATAGCTTATTTCTTTAAAAGAACCCTTTATCTGAAGAAATACTTTAGAAGGATGAGTTATGATGTTTCAGTCCTATTCCATTGCTGAAGTGCAGTGTGGAACACGATGAACTGAACTCTTCCTTGACTGACAGTTACCAGAGGTAGTAGAAATGATATGGAGAGGTTTGTACTTTCCTTTCCAAGTACTTCATGTGTAATTTGATGAGTTGCATAATATATGTAAATGATTCTTTGTTTTGAATTAGTTTTTAGTGGGCATGAAAGGCAAGGATGAAGCCATGGCCATTGGAGGCCACTGGTCTCCTTCGTTGGATGGACCAGACCCAGAAAAAGACCCCTCTGTGTTGATTAAGACTGCTATTCGTTGTTGTAAGGCTCTGACAGGCATTGATCTAAGTGTATGCACACAATGGTAAGTACCAATTCATTTCTTGATTAGGAATGTTTTCCTAATAGTTTATCTAGATAACCTTGTCTGTCAGCCTTCACCCCCCGCCCCTTATTTTAGCAACCTTGATCATGCAGGTAATCTCAAAGGAAGGAAATCCACATTTGTAGCAAAAGTTTATTTGGTGCCAAAAATGTTTGGGAGGAGGAGGGTTAAAAACTAATAAAAATAAAATTGAAAATTTAAGTGTTTGTTATGTACTTTGGAAGTTGGATGTATGTTGAAAATATTTTTCATTTCATGCATAGCTGGAGAAGATCGTCAAGAGAGAACTTCATTTCATTGTAATTCTTTTGTTATAAAATGATGTAGTTGCTGATTATTTTTGTTCAGCCATATTTTCTCTTGAGGCTTATTTGTCCTGTGTATTTCAGTATATTTCTTGTGACTTAATTGAGAATTTTTTTTTTAGCACATGAAATCTGAACAGCTATCCAGCTCCTTCAGGTATTCTCTAAACTGTGGGTAGCTCTGTGATCAAACTTGAAAATGCCTTGGGGAACATATTCTTCTTTTAACTATAAATATTGTACAAATTTACCAAAAGAGGAACTATGGCTTCTATAATTTTTTTTTCTTTAGACCAACCTCAAGTTCTTGCAGCAAAATTTCATTACTTGATGTGCTACAAGTGAACTAGGGTCTTTAAAATGTATTTTAGAATTTTTTTTCCAACATGCTTCTTCCCTTGCAACAGGTACCGTTTTGCAGAGATTCGCTACCATCGCCCTGAGGAGACCCACAAGGGGCGTACAGTTCCAGCTCATGTGGAGACAGTGGTTTTATTTTTCCCGGATGTTTGGCATTGCCTTCCCACCCGCTCAGAGTGGGAAACCCTCTCCCGAGGATACAAGCAGCAGCTGGTCGAGAAGCTTCAGGGTGAACGCAAGGAGGCTGATGGAGAACAGGCACTGAACGCTAATCCCTTTTTCTATTTTCGCTTCTCACAGGCACAGGAACACAGGCACAAATGCACACCACACACTACATAACAAACACACACGGAGGAACATAACTGGTAACAGCGACTGGTAATCCAGCTTTCAGCAGTATAGTTGTATATTCTTTTCTCTAAGAAAAAAAAAGAATCTTTATCATGCTGACTTTAAGAATGCTGATACAAAGGAAAATAAGTTGTGCTTAAATTGCACAGATTTTTTTTTTTTTTTTTTTATCATAGGTCTAGTTGCTGGAATCTGGGACCAGTTGTTGAACAAGATTCAGTATTAAGCCATTTTAAACATTTTGCCATTTTCTAAAATTTAAAAAATTTTCTCTTTCACGGTCATCAGTTCTAGTCATGGATATTTGAAATTGGACAACCACAAGTCTGAGAGATTTGAAATTTCAGGCTATGTGGCATCGTCTTTGGTACATTTGAAAGGTCTGACTTAAATCAGTCTTAACTTTGGGTGGCTTGAAAATTGGGGCAAGATCACACACTGTGTGGTTAGTGGAGACCGGCAGTGTTTGTGCATCCCTGATATCCTTTGTGTTGTAATTTATCACCCTTTTGTGTTTCACAGATCTGGCTTTGATTGGCTGATGAGTGTCTTTGTGGTCAATTAAAAGTGGTAGAATGTATGTACGTGGACTTGCCTATATAACTTTAGGAGAAGATAATCTGAAACATTTGTGACCTTGCACAGATCAGCAACAGACTTTTAAAAATAAATTACCTTTATTTTAAGGTTTCAGAATAGTAATTAGGTTCTTAACTTTGTATATCAGGATGAAGAAGAAAAGGATGATGGTGAAGCTAAAGAAATTTCTACTCCTACCCATTGGTCTAAACTTGATCCAAAGACAATGAAGGTAACTTTGAAAGAGGTAGTATTTAGTTCGACATCTCTAAACAGGAATAGAGAGAATAGGGACACTGTGTTGTTTGTTTTCAGATAAAAGCCATTGAAAATGAAGTCCACAGATTTTATGTATTCTATATTATATTTATACATGTGTGTATAAAAATTAAGTAAAAGGAGACTTCGTAAATCAATTCAGCCAGTGTCTGTTAAATGTGATATATAAGGGCCTATGGTGTGAGCAGTATTGTTTTCTTTTCTTTTTTTTTTTTTTTAAGATTTTATTTATTTGTTTTTAGAGAGGGAAGGGAGGGAGAAAGAGAGAGGGAGAAACATCAGTGTTGCGGTTGCTGGGGGCCATGGCCTGCAACCCAGGCATGTGCCCTGACTGGGAATCAAACCTGTGATGCTTTGGTTCACAAGCAGTATTGTTTTCTAATTCGGGAACTGATGTAAAGTAGAATTTCTGCACTCAATTAACTTAAATTCAAAGAGTAGAAAAGAAGAAACATAGGAAAAACATCCAGTTTTTAAAATTTAATAGTAAAAATTGGATTGATATGCAGGGTGGGGTAGAAACTCGGTTTACAGTTCATATGGAAAATGTGATAATACAATAATTAATCCTGGCTGGGTAGGTCAGTTGACTAGAGCGTTCTTCTATATGCCAAGGCAGAAGTGACCGTGAATGTATAGATGGGTGAAGCAACAAGTTGACGTTTCTCTCTCCTGTCCTCTTTCTCTTTCTAAAATCTAAGTTTTAAAAAAATTTTTAAAAGGGAGCTTCTGGTCAAGATGGAAGCATAGGTAGGCATACTTCACCCTGTTGCACAACTAACTTAAAAACAAAAATCACCCGGAACTGTACAGAAGTCTGACAACCAAAGATTTAAAGAAGCTATATTCATCCAGACAGGTAGGAGCGGTGGAAATGACACTGTGTGGCGGTGGCAAGAGGAAAGGGCAGTCCCATGTTCATGTTTGGTGGGTTAAAAATTAGGGATACCTTGTGAGCAGGCAATACCAGCCCCAGGCCAGACTGCTCAGCCCAGGGTTCCAGTGCTGGGGGGAAATAAAGCCTTGTAACTTCTGGCTGTAAACCCAGTGGGGGTTGGGACAGCAGAAGAAACTGCCAGTTTCTCATGAGAGCCTGGAACATACACAAACCAACCCATTCTGGGAACCACAACCAAGACATCAGCTGGAGGGGTGTCAGTCATATATGGGAAGTGGGTTAAGTGACTGGAAAAGGGGTCAGTGCCAAGAAAGCCCTCTAGAAGTCAGCCAGAAGCAGCATTGCCCCTTGAAGACCCCTCCGCACAACACGGAGCCACAACCCTGCTTGCCCCTTCCCTGGCAAGCACCCAAGGATCCACCCTATACATTGCAACAGGTGTGCTAAGACAGGAAATCAAAGAGGCTGTATCTAGTACACAGATACAGGGAGGCTGCCAAATGAGGCAAAGGAAACATGGCCCAAGTGAAGGAATAGAACAGAACACCAGGAATTTTTGTCAAATTAATGGCTTTGCTATTATGTTTCTTATTCTAAAACTTACATTTATTTTTATTATAAATGTAATGCATGCTTGTTTTGAAAATTGGTACATATGTAAAAAATAGAAGAAAAATGTTATTTGAGCCTGTCACTCAAATACAATCACTCATAAACTTTTGATGCATTTTCTTGCATTGTTTTTCTGGAGGTAAGTTTTGTGATTGGTTGGTTGCAACTAATCATGTATAAAAAGTTGCCGTCTCATCTTTTTCAGTTAATATTAGTGTTTCCCATGTAATTATTTTTAACCGTCTAGTTGATGTGCTGTTTTTTCTTAGGTGTTACTCTTTTATTGAATATTTAGATTTACTTTTTTGGAGAGGGGACTATTAAAAGGAATGTATAAAGATTTTGTTTGTTTTCCTGTGTTTAGGTTCTTTCCTGAGGATAAAATTCCAGAAATTAGAATTACTGGGTTAGAGAGCATTAACTATTTTTAAGTAGCTTAAAACCTATTGTAAATTATTTTTTTTAATGTTCTAAGAAGTTTGTATTTCTATAAACATTTTATGAGCTAAGTATCCATTTCACCAGTTTCTTTTTTAAAGCTCAGAAGATAAATGCATAGTTTATTCTCTGTTTCAGTATCCCGTTTTCTTTTTTTGTGTTTTTGTGATCTGTATAACTTAGGTAAATGATCTCCGTAAAGAATTAGAAAGTCGAGCCCTTAGCTCCAAAGGGTTAAAGTCCCAGCTAATAGCCCGATTGACCAAACAGCTTAAAGTAGAAGAGCAAAAAGAAGAGCAAAAGGAATTAGAGAAATCTGAAAAAGAAGATGAAGAGGAGGATGATAGGAAATCTGAAGATGATAAAGAGGTATATATTAAATTATTTAAATATACTCCTTACCTTATTCTACTTTGGTCTGACTCCCTACCCTGTGTGGTTTCTTTGTGTGGATGCCCTCCTGGCTCCTTTTGGGTTTTATTGTCTGGTAATTGGGGAGCTCATCTGCCCTGGGTCAAGATAGCTGTCCCTTCCTACCAGCCTCCATGCTTTGTATAGACATCTTCTTTGCTTGAAGGAATTGCTTTAGAACTGAACTGTTCGGGACAGGAAGAGTTGATTTGAAAATGGTGATACTGTAATTCTTACCATTTTATTTTCAGATATTCCCCTTATTTGTTTGGTTACCCAGTGGTTATAGTTTTTAAATTCATATACATCATTTCTCAGTATCCCTGGAGGATTGGTTCCAAGACCCCATGGATACCAAAATCCATGGATGCTCAAGTCCCTTGTATAAAATGACTTAGTAGTTGCATATAACCTGAATTGCAAATCGGCAACAGCAGAGTATACCTGCACATCACTTTGAGTGAATTCATTGTAGTGCTTGGTGTATGGAAAATTTCAGTTTTGCTTTTTAGAAGTCTGGGGATTTTTTTCTCTGATTTTCTTTTTAATTTATTGATCGAGGGGCATGGGCGGTGGAGAGAAATATCAGTTTGTTCTTCCATTTATGTATGCATTCATTGGTTGCTGCTTGTACGTGCCCTGACCAGAGAGCAAACTCGAGGTTTTGGAATATCAGGATTATGCTCTAATCTACTGAGCTACCTGGCCTGGGCTCCTTGAATGTTTTTGATTCACGTTCAGTTGAATCCAAAGATGAGAAACCTGTGGGTACAAAGGTGCTACTGTAGAAGGCAGAGTCAGGGTTTGGTTTTTTCCCCCCTATTTGTCAGAGACCATGCTAATCTCTGTATCACTGTAGTTTTAGTGTATGTGCTGCTGAACGAAGCAAGCAACATTTATCTGATTTCAGGATAATGAGTAAATTAGGTTCCCTGGCATCCTGGCCTCTTCAGTGGTTACATGTTTGTTTTTCTAATACCTTTATTTGAAAGGATTTCAGGTCTTTGCATTTCTTATCTTTTTTTTTTTTTTTAAGGTTTTATTTATTTTTAGAGAGGGAAGGGAGGGAGAAAGAGAGAGAGAGAGAAACATCAATGTGCAGTTGCTGGGGGCTATGGCCTGCAACCCAGGCATGTGCCCTGACTGGGAATCGAACCTGCGATGCTTTGATTCATAGCCCTCGCTCAGTCCACTGAGCTACGCCAGCCAGGGCTGCATTTCTTATTCTTAGTGAAGCTCATATTGTCGCCCTTTTCACCAGTGGTTAGGCAAAAGGGGGACAGTTTAAAAATATTTTTGTATTTTCTATTCCTCCTTTCTCCTTATTGTTTTCGGTTTTGGAGGTTTTTAAAAATTTTCATTTGTTTTTAGAGAAGGGAAAGGAGGGGGGGAGAGAAGGAGAGAAACGTCAATGTGTGGTTCCCTCTTGCACGCCCCCTAGTGTGGACCTGACCCCTGCAATCCAGGCTTGTGCCCTGACTGGGAATCTAATGGGCGACACTTTGGTTTGCAGACCGGCCTTTGGTCCACTGAGCCACACCAGCCACAGCTTCCCTATTATTTTCGTGTTGTGCTGTAATTACATTGTCCAAGCACGTAGCATTGCATACTATACTGTCTTTTAATTCTCTGGTCTCGGTCATACAAATTAAGTGTCTGATGCTCACCACTAGTCCTTTTGTCATTGTCTCTGAAGCTCATCTCCAGTAGATTGCTCAGAGCTCATGGTAGCCATATTTAAGTTTCTGTATGTTGACAACAGTTTGACTATACCCTTATGCTTGAAAATCAGTTTTGCGAATATAAAATCTTTGGCTCACATTTTTCTTGACTATCTTAAATATGTACATCTTTTCTGAGCAAGTTTTGCTGTCCAAAAGTGATGATAATGCAATTTGCTTTCTGATACAGTCACTTGCTATTTTGCCTAGATGTACAAATTTGCCATTTTATTAGAGATGTGTTTTAATATTGGTCATTCTGGATTAACAACTTCAGGTGCATTGTGTGCTCTTTAAATCTTTAAATACGTAATTTCTGACTTTTTTGGGAAGTTTCTCTTTAACAAACTTTTTTGTGGTAAAATATACATGAATCAACATTACTGTTATAGCATATAATAGTAACTCTCCAACCCCTCTTCCCCAACCGCTGGTAACCTCTATCCTGATACTTCTGTCTCTGAATTTGTGTGTATGAGATACCTCATGTAAGTGGAATTGTACATTAGATATTCTTTTGCAACTGGGTTCTCTCACTTAGTGTAATGTTATCAGGGTTCAGCCATGTCGTAGCATGTATCAGAACTTCATTTCTTTTTAAGGATGAATGTTCCATTGTAAGTATATGCCGTATTTTGTTTATTCATTCATCTGTTGATGGACATTGGGTTGTTTTCACCTCTTGGCTATTGCGAATAATACCGCTATGAAAAAGCAAGTTCCCTTTTCTGTTCTCTTAAGTCATTATTTCTTGAGTTTATTTGCTTTTGTATTCTTTCTAGTTTTATTCTTAAATTTCTGAAGCTCTTGAATGCTGTCACTTGTTTTTCACTTTTCAAGTTCTTATGTTCTTTTCATTTCTTACAAGTTTCTTAATGTCTTTTAGCACACTTTAACATAATAAGTTAATACTTTTATCTGTCTTGTGACCATGTCTTTCTAGCTGACTTTCACTGCCTGTAGGGATGTAATTGTTCTCCTTTTTCTCTTTTTTAAAAATACGGACTTTGTATGGAATTTTACCTCAATACTTTCCAGTTGCTCATATCTATGTGAATTTAGTTTGCTTAAAATTTTATCAGAAAGGGGTTGCTTCAGATAGCCTGTATAACTTCACAGAGCTCTATGTTCTGTTGTTTTCTTGTTCTGTCAAAAAATAATGAAATGTCAAAAAAAAATGGTGGCTTTCTGAGATTTCTCTGTTACCCTCCATCACTTTTATCTGGATCTCCTTTTTCCATGTCTCAGTGTCCCTGTTCTGCTCATTATTGATTCTAATCCCAGAAGTTTCTCCTCATTGTGGGACCCTGTGTTGGAAGGACACCCTGGTAAATCAGATTTGCAAATTCATAGGGCTAGAATGTTTTAGACCACCTCAGATTTTAAGATGGACTCCTTGTTATCACTGTTGTTGGAAGTAGAATCTTGCCTAGTTTCAGCTGCTGTCCTTAGATGACCTGCTGTACTTTACAGTGAATGGCCACTGACTGTGTTTCTTTCCTGTTGACCGTTTTGTGGTTTTCCTGTTCTTAGATCCATGGGACAACTCCATTACTTCCTTCTGCTTTCCCACACACAGACACCAGTACCACATAGATCTTTCAGTTCTTACGGCGTTTTCCCACCCATTTGTACATTGGGGTGTGTGAAGATACCTTGTTACCTTGGTTTCCTATCAATGTGCATGGATTTTGGTTTGGGTATCTAGATTATTCTGTCTCTTTTCAGTGTGGACATTTCAGGAAGATCCAGAAACTCTGCTAACACCAGCATTTTTCCCGATTCTCCTGATTTATATAACGTTAATATAGGTATTCCCCCAACCTCTCTTTAAAAGCAGTTTCTTACTCTGGGAAATCCATAGAGAATTGTAATAAACCTATCCTCTTTAGTAAATTTGAACTTTTCTTCTCTTTTCAGCCCTTATTGTTGGTAAAGGAATCAGGAAAATTTTTCTTTATATGGTATACATTCGATTACAGTTGACCATTGAACAATGATGGGGCTAGGGGTGCCAACACCTGCTCAGTTAAAAATCTGCATGCAGCCCTGGCTTCTGTGGCTCAGTAGATTGAGTGCTGGCCTGTTAACCAAAGGGTCACGGGGTCATTTCCCAGTTAGGACACATGCCTGGGTTATAGACTGGGCCCCCAGTGGGGGGCACACAAGAGGCAACTACCCTGTGATGTTTCTCTCCCTCTCTCCCTTCATTCTCCTCTGTCTAAAAATAATAAATAAAACCTTTTAAGAAAATCTGTGTACAACTTTTTTTAAAGCACCTTCTACTAAATGAAAACATTTAACAGGTTTTTTCAATTAATTAATTAGTTTGTTTGTTTGTTTGTTTATTGGCAGAGGGGAAGGAAGGGAGAGGGGGAAAGCATTATCAGTGTATGGTTGCCCCTTGCGCACCCCCTACTGGGGACCTAGTCCGTAACCCAGGCATGATTGGGAATTGAACTGATGACCCTTTGGTTCCCAATCTGGTGCTCAATCCACTGAGCTACACCAGCCAGGGTGTGTACAAGTTTTTTGACTCTCCAAAAACTTGGTACCCTCACTATCGGTGGAGGATTGCTTAGTTCCAGGAACCACTGTGGACACTAAAATCCATGGGTATTCAAGTCTCTCCTACTGAATAAAATGGCTTAAATCAGTGCATACAGTCAACCCTCCACAACTGCAGACTCCTACCTAGCCCCACAGATCAAAAACATTACAGGTATTTTTTGAAAAAATTCACATGTGGGTGGAGCTATGCAGTTCAAACCATGTTGTTCAAAGGTCAACTATGTACATACTGTGCGTGGAAGTTTAACTTTTACTTAAAATTTTAAATGTGTAGGAAGAAGAAAGAAAACGTCAAGAGGAAATGGAACGTCAGCGTCGCGAAAGAAGATATATTTTGCCTGACGAACCAGCCATTATTGTACATCCAAATTGGGCTGCAAAAAGTGGCAAGTTTGATTGTAGCATTATGTCTTTGAGCGTACTTTTGGACTACAGATTAGAAGATAATAAAGAACATTCATTTGAGGTACTGCTTAAATTTAAGTTGCGATCCAAATAAGGGCCACGCAATTTGGGTCATTCAAGGGCCTTTTTTACTGCTTCTGTTTTTTTGTTTATCTTTTCCTTGCAGTTTATTATTTTGGGGGGAAAACATGATTTTTCTACAGACTCACTTTTGCTGATTGCATTCCTATGGTATGGTTTAAATGCTCCTCGGGACTCTATATTTCCTGTTAATTGATAGCTGGATCATAGTCTTAGGTTCAGGTTTAATTTTTTTCTTCCTAAGACTGCTTCATAGGTAGTGGTGTATTCTTTCATCACGATATCAGGAGATATATGATACAGAAATCTAATTGCTTGTCTTAGAAATGAGGTAATGCTTTATTATTTACTCTAGAATTAAAATACCAATTAATGGGATTGAAAATTTAACTTGTGTAAGATAAAATAATTGATGTTGATCTTTCAACATGAATCTGTTTCTTTGTACCATTATTTTAGAGCTGCTTTACAACATACAGCTTAAAGTAATCTTTAAAAACAATTGAAGAGCCCTGGCTGGCATAGCTCAGTGGACTGAGCGCGGGCTGCGAGCCAGGCATCGCAGGTTCGATTCCCAGTCAGGGCACATGCCTAGGTTGCAGGCCATGTCCCTCAGCAACCACACATTGATGTTTCTCTCTTTCTCTCCCTCCCTCTTTCTTCCCTCTCTAAAAATAAATAAATAAAATCTTTAAAAAAAAAAATTGAAGATGTTTATCCGTAAATAAATGATTGCTTGATTTCTTTCTTTCTTTCTTTCTTTTTTTTTTTTTTTTTAAGATTTTATTTTATTTGGGGAGGGGGAGAGGGAGAGAGAGAAACAGAAACATCAGTGTGTGGTTGCCTCTCGAGTGGCCCTGCTCCCACTGGGGATGTGGCCCACAACACAGGCATGTGCCCTGACTGGGAATCAAACCTGCGATGCTTTGGTTTGCAGCCCGAGCTCAATCCACTGAGCTATGCCAGCCAGGGCTTGATTGCTTGATTTCTTAATAAAACGTATCCCCAAATATTAATTTCATAATAGCTGGTATAAAATTATAATTGTGTTCAATTATAGTATCTTATGAACATCTCACATTGTTTTAGCTTATAAATTATATTGGAAAATCAGTCATACTTATTTACTCAAGGTCATTCTTCACTAAATAGTAAGGTGAAAATGAAGTAAAGTGCTTAGACTAGTGATATTTATACACATATACAGGGGGGCAAAAAATGGAATTTGTTTATAAAACATTATGTATTCTTACATGTTTAAACTTCATTCGCTATCAAAGTACTCTATTTGATGCAATACATGTATCAGGACGTTTCCTCCACTGCTCAAAACAATTTTTGAACTCATTGATTTTGATGCTTTTTAATGCTTCTGCCATTTTTTTTTTTTTTTTACCTCTTTCACACTGGCAGAATGTTTTCCTTTGAGGAATTTTTTTTCATCCAAGGAAATAAAAAAAATGTTGTTTGGAGTTAGATACAGTGAATAGGGAGGGTGGGGGCACTGGGATCATAGTGTTTCTGGTCAAAAACTGCTGAACACTCAGCATGATGTGGGCACGTGCGCTTGTAAATCACCCATCATGAAATGGGCAAATGTGTGGAAAGAGTCTTCAAAAACAATTCACTGAAGCCAAACGCAGCCTCCCACAACAACACCAGCTGGAACACTGATCCTGATGTGCTCCTGAACACTCACCTAGCAGGGGAAGCCTGTGCTACAAGGGGCCCACCCGCAAGAAGATAATTCTGATTTTTTATTTTTATTTTTTTGCCCCCCCCCCGCCCCCCGTAGAGGATTATGGAGGCAGTTAGAAAACACAAAATGCATACATGTTGGTCTTGATATAAAATGTTACAGATTTTAAAATATTTAGTATTTTTGATACATTAATGATTTGAATAAGCCAGTATCCTTAAACATTACCTACTACATGCTTTTATTTTTATCACTAGTTGCCATAAATTTAATTTTCAGTAGTTCCTAGCATGTGGTAGTTACTCAAGAAATAAGGAAAAAAGTCTTTGGTATTACCTACTGCTTTTAAACTATATACTATATATCTAGCCAATGCTGTAAGAGGATCTCAAATTAATGCTACTCTGATGGAAACAAAGCAATTTGTGAAACAGCTCTGTGTTAACAAAATGATCCTTTTATTTTTTTCTCCCCATCTAACATATCCCCCTGGTTAGTTTCTTATTAACCAATCATTAGAATGCAGAAGTCAATTTGTTACATAAATTTAGAAGAATATATCATTAAAATTAAAAATCTTAGGCTGGCTTAATATTAATGCTAGATGTATATATTCCTTTGAATGCTTGTACAGGTGAAAAGCTACGAAGAATTCTCTTTTAGTTACTGTTCTAGGTTTCTGTTCTAATCTAACACATTTAATTATTTTTTAATTCTAAGTAATAGAAAACTCTAAGGAACATATATGCCTCTTGCTATTTATTTATTTACTTATTTATTAATATTTATTTACTTATTTATTTTTAGAGAGGGGGGAGGAGAAAGAGAGGGAAAGAAACATCAATGCATAAGCAATACATTGATTGGTTGCCTCTTGCATGCCCCCAGCTGGGGACCTGTCTCACAACCCAGACATGTGCCCTGACAGGGAATTAAACCAGTAACCTTCCACTGAGCCACATCAGCAAGGGCACCTCTTGCTATTTACTTACCCAAAAGGAGATTTTGTTTAGTTTACATTAATGGTTAAGAGAAAGTAGAATTTTCAACATCTTTAATGGTCATTTTACTGATAATAGAGGTTTTTAATTTAAAATGTGTAACGACAGCATGAATTTGAAGAAAAATAGATTATAAGATCAGTTATTTGAATACATTGTAGTATCTTTTTTGATCAGGAAAATAGTCTGATTAATGTGTTTTACCAAATATACTGAACAGATTGACAAAGATTATATATTTATTATTTGAAATGAAATGTGTTGAAAGCAGCCTTAGAAATATTTACATAGGAAATTTAGTGTATAATTTTAAGTTCATGAGGATGTTAAAGGTCATTACACATAGATCCTCAAATAGTAGTAACACATGGTTCCTACTCAATTTTTTTTTGCGGGGGAAGGTCATCTTGTTTCCTGATTGTCTTTTTAAAATTATATGTTATTGATTATGCTATTACAGTCACCCCAATTTTTCTCCATTTGCCATCCAGTACCCACACTCCTTCAGGTAATCACCTCACCATTGTTCATGTCTGTGGGTCATGGTTTAAGTTCTTTGGCATAAGTTCACGGTATAATTCCACTTCCTATACCATACTTGACATCCCCATGTCTATTTTGTAACTACCTTTTGTACTTCTTACTCCTAATCCCCTCACCTATTCAGAATTTTGCATTGGTTTCCCCTGCCTGGTATGCTCTTCTAGTACCTATATATGGCATTCCCCTACCAATTTCAAGTCAGTTTTCAGAATGTTGCCTGATCAGAGATACCTTCTCTGGTTACAGTCTTCTTAGTCCCTGTTTTCATCCTACTTATTTTCTTATAATTTGATGTTGATTTGATTATTCCATACTTTCCTTCACTATACTGTTAGTTCATGTGAGTTGGGATTTTTATCTGCTTTCTTCACACTATACCCCCAATACCTAGAACAGTCACTGGTGTGCAGTAGGCATTTCATAAAAACTTGTTGAACCCATGAATAAAGTGCATTTATGATAAAGATTAATTGTATAAGGTAGTAAGAATTCTTGTATTGAAAGTTATTTGATAAGTTACTTTTGGATCTTTTTCAATATTTCTATTAAAGTTGTCTGTATTTTTATAGGTTTCATTGTTTGCAGAACTTTTCAATGAAATGCTTCAAAGAGATTTTGGTGTCAGAATATACAAATCATTACTATCTCTTCCTGAGAAAGAGGACAAAAAAGAAAAGGAAAAGAAAAGCAAAAAAGATGAGAGAAAAGAAAAAAAAGAAGAAAGAGATGATGAAGTTGATGAGCCAAAGCCCAAACTGAGAAAATCAGGCGATGACAAAGATAAAAAAGAAGATAGAGATGAAAGGAAGGTCTGTAATCAGAAGTCTTCAATTAGTCTGAATTTTAGAGTGTAACAAATGATGATGAGTTCCATCAGTAGAGTGAAATGTAAAGGCAAATAAAAGGTTGTAGTGTATTAGAAATTTAAGTCTTTGGTTTAAGCCTATTTAAACGTCTGTGTCTAGTTTTATAGTACTTTATTCTTTTTGTTTAGTTTAAGCTTCACAACCTGATGGTTTGATTTACATATATTGCGAATGGCAATTTATCCTTGAAACATGTATTGTTGTAAGAAAATTATAGGGTGATTCTATTTCAAGTAAATTTAGTGGCTTTAAAATTTGGGGGGGCTAATTCAATATTTGGTGAGAGGTCTTACTAATTTCAAGGTATTTTAAATTACAGAAAGAAGATAAAAGAAAAGATGATTCTAAAGATGACGATGAAACTGAAGAAGATAATAATCAAGATGAATATGATCCAATGGAAGCAGAAGAAGCTGAGGATGAAGATGATGGTATGATTCAAATTCTGTTTACTTTACATTTTTTATTTGGTGACTTTATCATTGAACTCTTATTTTAATATTTTTTATTTTTTGCAATAGAAGTACTATTCTTTATTGAAAAAAATCAGTTTATATTAAATAGTTTTATTTTTAGATGAGAAAATCAAGACTTTTTTTTTTTAAAGATTTTGTTTATTTTTAGACAGAGGGGAAGGGAGGAAGAAAGAGAGGGAGAGAAACATCAGTGTGTGGTTGCCTCTCATGTGCCCCCTACTGGGGACCCGGCCTGCAGCCCAGGCCTGTGCCCTGACTGGGAATCGAACCGGTGACCCTTTGGTTCACAGACACAAGCTCAGTCCACTGAGCTACACCAGCCAGGGCAAGACATGTATTTTTAATTATCATATGTTCCAGATATAATTAACACTTCAACTGGGGGAAACAAATTTCACTGAACAAGGTGATTAAACTATGTCATAAATAAAAAACCAATATATTCTTGTTTCATAGAATATTTTTTTTTAATATATATTCACTCAAGAACATCCATGCTTACTGATTTGGGGAGGGAGAGGGTAGGGGAGAGCTATACATTGTTAGGAGAGAGAAACATTGATGGGTCACCTCTTGACTGTGGCTGGACTGGGGACTGAACCCACAACCCAGGCATGTGCCCTGACAGAGAATTGAACCTGGGACCCCTGGGCTTTCATGACCAACTACCTGGCCAGGACACTTCTATTTTGTTAACAGTTGGACATTGCCAACACATACCACAAAACTAACCCATTTTAACTATACAACTTAATGATTTTTAATAACTGTAGAATTGTGAAACCATCACCACAATCCAGCTTTATATTTGTCTATTTCTTTTTATAAATAAAAACTTTATTGAGATAAAATTTATATACCATACAATACACCCACTTAAATTTACAATTTAGTGGGGGGTTTTTTTAATTCTTTATTTTATTGATTATGCAACTACATTTGGCCCATTTTCCCCCCTCACTCCCCACCACCCTGCCCATCCCCTCCCACCCTCATTCCCCCCTTTAGTTCATGCCCATGTGTCATAAGTTCTTTAGTGTCTACATATCCCAAACTATTCTTACCCTCCCTCTGTCTATTTTCTACCTACTGTCTATACTACTTATTCTCTATATCTTTTCCCTCTCTCTCCTCCTCCCACTTCCCTGTTGCTAACGCTCCATTTGATGACTTTTTTTTTACTGTTCATATTTTTAATCTTCTTTTTCTTAGGTAAGTCCCTTTAACATTTCATATAGTAAGGGCTTGGTGATGATGAACTCTTTTAACTTGGCCTTGTCTGAGAAGCACTTTATCTGCCCTTCCATTCTAAATGAA
>PVIA01015375.1:0-23113 GCA_004024845.1 Tonatia bakeri
CTTCAAGCACTTGGCTATTGTAAATTGTGCTGCTATGAACATTGGGGTGCATAGATTCTTTTGGACTGGTGTTTCAGGGTTCTTAGGATATAATCCCAGCAGTGGAATTGCCAGGTTAAATGGAAGATCCATTTTTAGTTTTCTGAGGAATTTCCATGCTGTTTTCCATAGTGGTGGTACCAGTCTGCATTCCCACCAACAGTTCAGTAGGGTTCCCTTTTCTTCACATCCTCTTCACCACTTGTCTTTTTATTTGTTTATGATAGCCATTATGAATGGTGTGAAGGGGTATCTCACTGTGGTTTTAATTTGCATCTCTCTGATGGCTACTGATGCTGAGCATATTTTCACACATCTCTGGGAACTCTGTATGTCCTCCTTGGAGAAGTGTCAGTTCAAGTTTTTTGCTATGTTTTTAATGGGTTTTTTTGTCTTCCTGGAGTGGAATTATGTGAGTTCTTTATATATTTTAGACATAAAACCCTTGCCTGATGTATCATTGGATAATGTATTTTCCCATATAATTGTTTCTCTTTTCATTTTAATGCTGTTTTCTTTACCCATGCAGAAGTGTTTTAATTTCATGAAATCTCATTTGTTTATTCTTTCCTTTATGTCCCTTGCTCTAGGGGACATGTCAGTAAAAATGTTGCTGTGTGGAATGTCTGATATTTTCCTGTTGATGGTTTCCTCTAGGACTTTTATCATGTCATGACTTATATTTAATTCTTTTATCCATCTTGAATTAATTTTTTTACATGGTGTAAGTTGGTGATTGAGTTTCACTTTTTGCATGTATCTGTACAGATCTCCCAGCACCATTTGTTGAAGAGGGTATTTTTACTCCATTTTATATTTCTTCCCCTTTTGTCAAATGTTAATTAACCATAGAGAATTGGGTTTATTTCTAGGCTCTCTGTTCTGTTCCATTGGTCTATGTGTCTGTTCTTATGCCAGTATCATGCTGTTTTTTATTATAGTGGCCTTGTAATACAGTTTGATATCACATATTGTCATCCCTCCTACTTTGTTCTTCTTTCTCAAAATTGCTACCACTATTCAAGGTTGTTTATAATTCCATATAAATTTCTAAACTGTTTGTAGTATATCTGGGAAATATGTCATTGGCACTTTAATAGGGATTGAATTGAATTTATAAATCGCTTTGGGTAGTTTGGCCATTTTGATTATGCTAATTCTTCCAATCCGTGAGTAAGGTACATGTTTCCATTTGTTTGGGTCTTCCTCAATATCTTTCTTCAGTGTGTTGTAGTTTTCTGGGTACAGGTCTTTTACCCCCTTGGTTATGTTTATTCCTAGGCACTTTATTTTCCTCTTGCTATATCAAATGGGATTTTTTCCGGATTTCTGTTTCTGGTATTTCATTGTTGGTGTACAAAAATGCCTTTGATTTCTGAATATTGATTTTGTATCCCACTGATTTTCCAAATTCATTTATTAGGTGGAGTAGTGTTTTGGTGTAGTCTATAGGATTTTCTATGTACACTACCATGTCATACAATGACATTGTTTGCAAACAATGACAGGTTTACTTCCTCCTTTCCAATTTGGATGCCTTTTATTTCTTTTTCTTTCAGATTGCTGTGGCCAGGACTTCCAATACTACGTTGAATAGGAAAGGTGAAAGCAGGCATCCTTGTTTTGTTCCTGATCTTAGTGGGAAACCTCTACGTTTTCACCCATTGAATATGATGTTGGCTGTAGGTCTCTCATATATGCTCTTTATTAGGTTGAGGAATGCTCCTTCTATTCCCACTTTGCTGAGTGTTTTTATCATAAATGTGTTCTGTACCTTGTCAAATGCTTTTTCCACATCTGTTGATATGATCATATGATTTTTTCTTTAGTTTTGTTTATGTGATATATTACTGTTATTGATTTGTGAATATTGTACCATTCTTGCATTCCTGGGATGAATCCCACCTGATCATGATGTATGATCTTTTTAATATGTTGCTGGATGCAGTTTGCCAATACTTTTTGAGGATTTTGGTGTCTATTTTCATCAGCAATATTGGTCTGAAGTTTTCTTTCTTTGTTGTGTCTTTATCTGATTTTGGGATTAGGATGATGCTGACTTCATAAAAACAGTTTGGGAGTCTTCCGTCATTTTCGATATTTTGGAATAATCTGTGAAGGAAAGTGGTTAGCGCCCCCTTAAACACTTTGTAAAATTCTCTTTTGAAAGTCTCTAGTTCAGGGTTTTGTGTACAAAGCTTTTGATTACTGCTTCAATTTCATCAGCTGTTATTGGTCTGTTCAGGCTGTCTGCTTTTTCTTCATTTATTTTTGAAAGATTATATTTTTCTATAAACTTTCCCATTTCACCTAGGTTTTCAAAGTTTTTGGCATATAGTTCTTTATAGTAATTTTTTACAATCATTTGTTTTCTTGTGGTATCAGTTATAGTCTCTCCTCTTCCATTTCTGATTGTGTTTATATGGGTCCTCTCTCTTTTTTTCTTGATAAGTCTGATTAAATGCTTGTTGACTTTGTTGATCTTTTCAAAGAACCAGCTCCTGGACTTATTGATTCTTCAAATTGTGCTTTAATCTATCTGTCATTTAGTTCTGCTCTGATCTTGGTTATTTCCTTCCTTCTACTTGCTCTGGGCTGTCTTCATTGTTGTCCTTTGAGTTCTTGTAGGCATACGGATAGGTTGTTTATTTAAAATATTTCTCTTTTTTAGGTAGGTTTCTATTGCTATGAACTTCCCTCTCAGTCCTGCCTTCGCTGTGTCCCATCCATTTAGGGTTGGTTTGAGTCCATTTTCATTTGTTTCCTGAAACTTTGAATATTCTTTGATCTCATTCTTCATCTATTCATTGTTTAATAGCATGTTATTCAATCTCCATGAGTTTGTCAGTTTTGAGTTTTGTCCTTGAGGTTGGTTTCTATGTTCAGTCACTTGTTATCAGAGAAAATGCTTGACATGATTTCAATTTTCTTGAATTTGTTGAGGCCTTTTTTGTGTCCTACCATGTGGTCTATCTTTGAAAATGTTCTATGTACATTTGAAAAGAATGTGCATTTTGCTTCTTTGGGATGAAAGGCTCTATATGTATCTGTTAAGTTCATTTGATCTATGGCATTGTTCAATGCCACAATGTCTTTGTTAATATTTTCTTGGGAGACCTGTCCATTTTTGACAGTGGGGGGTTGATATTCCCTACTATAATTGTGTTACTCTCGATATCTTCCTTGAAGTCCTCCATGATTTTTTATGTATTTGGGTGCACCAACGTTGTGTACATATATGTTTATAATGTTTATATCTTTTTGATGGATTCTTCCTTTGAGAATTATGAAGTGATTTTTGGGTTTCTTTTTACAGCTCTTTATTTGAAATCTGTTTTGTCTGATATGAGTATTGCTACCCCTGCTGGTTTTTTTTTTTTTTTTTCTGCCTATTTGCTTGGAGTATTTGTTTCCAGCCCTTCACTTTTAGTCTGTGTAGGTCTTTTGTTCAGAGTTGGCTCTCTTGTTGGCAGCATCTGTGTGGGTAATGTTTTCTCAGCCATTCAACTATTCTATTACTTTTGTTTTGGGCATTTAATCCATTTACATTTAAGCTTATTATTGATAGGTATTTATCCATTGCCATTTTTCATACTTGTGTTCCTCTCTCTGTCTCTCACTGTTTTTCTTCCTGCTCTTAAAGCAGACTCTTTAGCATCTCTTGCAGAGCTGGTTTGGAGGATGTATATATCGTGAGACTTCTTTTGTCTCAGAAGCTCCTTATTTGGCCTTCTATTTTAATTGAGAGCCTTGCTGGATAAAGTAGTCTTGGTTGCAAGCCTGTCATTTTCATTTCTTGAAATATTTCTTGCCATTCCCTTCTGCTTTGGAGAATTTCCCTCGAAAAGTCAGCTGCTAGCCTTATCAAGGCTCCCTCTAATGTTACCTCCTGTTTTTTCCTTACTGCCTTTAAGATTGTCTCTTTGTCTTGAAATTTTGTCATTTTAACTACAATGTGTCTTGAAGTAGTAGTCTTTGTGTTCCTCTTGATTGGGACTCTCCATGTCTCCTGGATTTGTGCAACTTTTTCTCTCATCAAATTAGGAACATTTTTCATCATTACTTTTTCCAACATGCTTTTTATTCCTTGCTCCTCTTCTTCTTCTCCTTCTGGTATCTCTATTATACAGATATTATTACATTTCATGTTTTCCTGCATTTCCCTTAACCCATATTTGTTCTTTCTGAGCCTCTTTACCTTTTCTTGTTCTTTCTGGTTGTTTTTTTCTACTTTGGCCTCCAATTTGCTGATCTGATCTTCTGCTTCATCGATCCTGCTTTTCATTCTTTCTACTGTGTTCTTCAGTTCAGAAATTGTATTCTTCATTTCCTGTTAGCCTTTGTTGATAGTTTCTATTTCTTTTTTCATGTTGATATAGTTTGCTCTGAGTTGTTTGTAGTTTCTCTGTATTTTTTGGTAATTCTCTATGAGCTCATTGAGCTTCCTGATAACCATTGCTTTGAACTCTGTATCTGATAGTTGACTTGACTCTATTTCATGTAGCATTCTTTCTGAGGCTTCTTCCTTTCCTTTGATTGGGGGATGGTTTCTTGGTCTTTCCATTGTTCATGAGACTCTTACACTAGCCTCTGCACCTTATATTGATCTGTTCTGACTCCCTGGATTTGTGGTGTGAACTTCTAGGGTAGAAGACCTGTGAAATTTAGTGGTGCAGTCTCCTTGATCTCCTGAGTTCATTGGTCCTGGGCTGTAGTTTATTTTGGCTCTGTGTATGTCTTTGTGTTTTGATTTTTGTTGGGTCTTTCTTTGGTGGGTCCTTCCTTCCAGTAAATTAACTGAGGGTCAGTCTGTTCACCACATCTCATATTCTGTTGTGCAGGTGTGGGCACTTTGTGTTGAAGTTTGTTCTTTGGTGCATGTGAGGTTTTGAGGCTTCTCTCTCACTTTTGTTCAGTTGTTTGTTCTGGGTAATTTCTCCCCCATTTAGTTGTATTTCCAGATTGGTCTTGGGTGGTGATTAGTGTGGCTTCCACTCCCTCCTTAACCTTCTTCGTTTGCTATCTTTTGGTGGTTCTTATGTTCTTGGGTTTCCTTTTCCAGCAAGTATACTGGTGTTCACTGCTCACACCTACTCTTTTTTATGATCAGTTGGAGAGGGAAGACAGCAGGATTGTGTTCTATGGTATTTAAAGTAACAACCTGTAGAGAAGAGATAAGAGATCCTTTCGATATGTATAATGTTAACTGTGATATTCCACCCAACTAGTCACTTCTTAGAAAGAGTAGAAAGAAGATAAGACTCTTGTTAAGTGGGGGGAACTATTGTGAGTTGGATCTAGAAAGCAGTGACCTTGTGGGAAGTTAGATTATGAGGTAAAGTGAGAGTAAAGAATAGAAAATAAGTGTAGTGTATGAGAGAATAAAGTTATCCACAACAGTAATAAGCTTCAGGGAACAGTGAATTGAGCTAAGATCCAGGAGGGGTGCTGTGTAGTATTTATAATTATATGGAATAGCAATTATTTACAATAGTAATAGAGCAACAATCATATAGCAGAATCTATGTGATCTGAATAACAACAATAGGAAGTACAGGACCTAGAGTAGTGTGCTAATGGAACATAAGTAAAGTGAAAGACAGAAAATTCAAAATATACTATTGTAGGGGACCAATTTCTTTTAGTCTAGCAAATGTGACTTGGCTCTGCATGGAAAACCTACAGAAGTGAAGTGGTGGGCAGGAGCCAGACCTTCAAACTGAGTTTTCCCATAGAAATCAGGCCTAGAAAATGCATACAGACTGTTATGGCTTGCTCTTTCTAAAACTCCACAACCTTGGTCTAAAACAACAAATGTGTATTGTCTATCTTCAAGGTAATTTCCAATGCTGTGTGAATTCTCCCAAGGACAGGGCTAATCAGCTTGCCACCATTCCCCTCTGCATGTTATTTTCATTTCCTTGAACATAGCTAAAATGTAGACAATAATATTCTATGTAATAGATAATGAATCTTTCTTTGATGTAAGACCCAAGAAAAAAAACAATAAAAGCCTGTTTAGGCAAAGGCCGAGGCTCTCTCCTCTTGAGAAAGTGGCCAAGGCATTCATAGGCACTCTTCCCTTGAGAGAGTAGCCATGCCATCCCCCTTTTCTCCACAGGATTGCTGTCTCCTGTGCATTTGTTCTTGTCTTCAGTCACAACAGGTGGACTCTGCTGGCCAGACTCTGGCGCCCAAGAATAGGGACCCAGAGGCTACAAGCTGTCATTGTGGCCAACACACCAACGTGGTTGGAACACGTGCATCAGCCCAGATAAGGGCCAATGACACCAAGTGCTTTTCGGAGGTTGTATGGTGTGTTGTATTTCAGGGAAAAGGGGGTATTTTTCCAAGGTCGCCCTCTCTTGTGACTGCACTCTCATTAGTAAGCAGAAGTTTTGCTCCCTCTCTCTGTCAATTGCTGCACCTCACAGGCATGGCTCGAGCATTTAAGAGCAAGGGCACTCACCTCAACAAAGCCACCTGTGACAGAATGGTTGGACACGGGCCAGGAAAGAACACTAGGTTTCTTGCCAACTGCAAGCAAAAGCCTATGCAATGAGAGGCACACTGTAAAAAACACTCACAAGCCCATTCCCTTGGCACAATCCCCAGTTAGGTTTTAGGTTTGGGAGAGAAAGCAATGAATTTTCCTTCAATTAGATTTTTTTCTTACAAGTGCCTCTGCACATTCTTTCTTTAAAAGCTGTTTTTTGCAGCTCTTTTGATTCTGCCTTTTATCTCCACCCACTTGTGAACACAAAAGCAGATAATAAATGAGTGTTTCGGTTTCAACCGGACTCCAAGGATTGTTCTGAGAACTCAGTGTTGGTTACAGGGTTATTTATGAGTGTCTCAGCTTCTTTCTGAAGCACCGAAGATAAGAGGCATTCCTCCCTCCAGCTTGAGATCTCAGGCGTTCCTACGTGAGTGGGGCCTTGCAGAGGCGTCTGGGGTCAATCCCTGAGATGTGCAGGGGCCTCAAAGGGAATTCCAATCACAATAATTTAACTCTCATCTCCGTCAGGGAGCGCAATATAAAGGTTGGTCAGCTGGCCCTTCGAGCCCCCGTCGCAGTCTTAAACGAGTGTGAAAAACCTGAAACCCATGAGCGGGGTTAGTGTACCCTGGATACCAGGCAACCCTCCCTAACGGTTTTCACCACGAGTACATTTTTGACCAATCACACTGTATTCCCCAATAGCTAATTAGCTACAGTTTACTATGGGCTGCTGAGTCTGAAAGGGCAGATATCGAAAGTAAAAACAGAACTTTCTAACAACAAGAACGGGCTCTCTAAAGAACAAAAGCAATGTTTTATGCTACTTTAGCAGTTCGCTAAAGATGCTAAATATCTCACTGATAAGGGATCTTTAGACAGTTATTTAGAAAAAAGTTGGGCAGAAATTGAAACAGCACCAGGTGGTGTGAGATAAAGGCTAATGTCTCACTCCTTTAGACGATTTAATTTGAAAGTACTGGTTTGCTTGAATTTTATTTTTGTTTCTGTTTTAAAAGTAACATTTCAGTCTCAAAGTGTTTTGGTAAATATAATGAGAACGCCAATGTTTTTACATAATAAGAATTCTACTCAGAAATAATTTAAATTGATTATTTTTTTAAAAAGGAGAGAGTAAAAGGTCTCACTTCCCTCAAACAGTAAAAAATGCAGGAAGAAAAACAAGGAAGAAATGTGTCTGTTAACCATTCTCAATCCTCTTTCTTCAGACCCAGGAACTGCTTCAGTCCTGGGAACAAACTATGTCGAGCTTAGCATCCTCCCTCCTTCTTCTGCAGCCTCCCTAAAATTTTCAAGGGCACCAGATAATGAAACAGCTTTAGTCATCTAGGACAGCCTCAGCAAATTATCAGCACGTTCCAGGAATGCAGTAATCACCAAAAATTTTTAAAAAGTAAATGTATTTTCCAGTAGAGAAAAAACTGCTTCTAAAAATTATGGATGTGTTCATAAATTTATCAATTTAAAGATGCTATAAGTGGGATAGGAGGTGTAATGTGTTAAAGAAATATTAAGAATCCTCCTTGTTTATGTCGGAGCCATGATCTTTTATTGAAAAAATAAAATATAAGTGTACTGTCTCCTGGGGAGAACTAGCCCTTCTCCATGGAATACTAAGTATTATTTTTTAACTTAGTACCTATAAACACTGATCTTTTCCTTGAGGAAGAACTGGCTATTGTCCTTGAGGGAATCGTTAGTCTATTGTGTCACAAAAGGCCCTTGGCACATAACCACTTTTGTCTAAAACATATTTGAGTAGACCGCCCCCATCCTCCTCACAAACTCAAAACTTAGAAACTACCAAATCCTAAGAACAGCAAGGCAGTTAACTTGCTGCTCAAACTCATTGCAGCTTGCAAAAAAAGCAGAGGGCCTATCTTTCCAAGCAGAGAAAAAAAAAATGGCACTTTTAAAATTGAGACTATTTTTCACCCACCACTTAGAACCAAACCTTGTTCACACTGCTCCCTACTTGTTGCAAACTAGAAAGCCAAGGGTTAAGGGCTAAAAGCCAAAAGGAGCCCTTCCAGAAGGGTAAAAATCAGAATCCCAAAACTAAACAGAAAAAGTGATAAAAGACTGTTTCTTTATCATTCCCAAGCTAAACAAATTATTAAGGAATGCCCTGACTATCAAGCCCTTAGTAAGGCACCTCTATCCACGGGAGTTAACCCTTGAGGACTAAGTTCTCAAATGATTTGGCAAACGGATGTCACTCATTACTCTCCCTTTGGAAAATTTAAATACATTCATATTTCTATTGATATTTACTCTGGTGCCCTACATGCATCTGCTTTAACAGGAGAATCTGCTAAAAATATACAAGCCCATTGGCTTGAAGCCTTTAGTCATCTAGCACAGCCTCAGCAAATTAAAACTGATAATGGCCCAGGATATCTTGCCTATTCTAATCAAGCCTTCCTTCAGCATTGAAATATCCAACATAAAACAGGAATATCTTATAATCCAACCAGTCAGGCAATTGTTGAACAAATCTTCTTAAAAAACAAAAAAGGGGAGTCAAGAGTCTACCCCCCAAAATTTGATTATGTTAGCTATGTTTACCTATAATTTTCTAAACTGTGATAAATCACTCTGTACCCCAATTGAGAAACATTTTCAGAAGAAATTCCAAAGTCATCTTATCCTCAGGTTTCATACAGAGATCCACTGGAAGACGGTACTTAGCAGGATCCTGTAGACCTCTTAACATGGGGAAGTGGGTATGCATGTGTTTCCAGCACTTATATCACGGGAAGGAAAACTGAAAAAAACATTCCAGACTGAAGGAGACCAAAGAGACAAAACAATGAAATGCTAGATAAAATTTTTACTTGGACCCTTTAGTACAAAGAATATTATCAGAATAATTGGTTAAATTCAAATTGGGTCTAAGGATTATATTATAGTAGTTTAATTGTATTAGTTTCTTGATTTTGTTGCATATACTTGATTATGCAAGGAAATGTTTTTATTTTTTAAAAATGCACACTAAAATAGCTCAGGATAATGGAATGTGAAATGGCTCTGGAAAAATAAGTTTATATATTGAACTTTTAACATTTCTATAAGATCAGGGTTGTTTCAAGTCATCATAGGAAAAAGCTGTTGAAACTTTAGGTATTTTTAAAAATTCAACAGCTTTCTCATATGATGACTTTTACACTTATAAAATACAATGAGAAAGAGATACTGATCATAATAGCAAGAAAAAAAGATAAAATGCCCAGGAATAAATTTTATTAAATGGCATAAAAGGACACTTGTATAAATTGGAAGTAGGAAGTTTGAATATTATAAAAATATTAGTCTTTGAATAGAAAGAATGAACTTCATAAAGATGTCTATTCCCCATTAATTAATCTTCAAATTTAGCACATTTTCAGTGAATACACCAAAACATTTATTTGTATATATAATATTTCTAAAATTCAGTTAGAAAAATATACAGGAGAATAGCCAGCAAAGGTTAAAAAAAAAAAAGTAATCAGTAAATGTACCATAGTTTTTGATCCATTCTTTAATGATGGGCACTTACGTTGCTTCCAACACTTGACTATTGTAAATTGTGCTGCTATGAACATTAGAGTGCATGGCTTTGTTTTGAATTGGTGTTTCAGGATTCACCAGGGGAGGTGGGAGGAGATAATGGGAATAAAAGGGGAGGGGTTTTCAGGAACATGTATAAAAAACACATGGGCAAAACCAAAGTGGGATAGCAACAAGGATGGGAAGTGGGGAATGCTGGGTTGCTGGGGAATGGTGGGGGGAAAATCAAGACATCTGTACTTGAACAACCATAAACAAAATGTGAAAAAATCAAAAATAATCAGTAAGAGTTAATCTTATCAGATATAAAAATGTATTATAAGGCTTTATAAATTATAACAATTTAACATGAATACATAAATAGACAAGAAATAAGTGAAAAAAGCAAATAACAGATTCCAGAAACAGATAAAGAATGCATACAAAATATAGAATATAATAAAAACTGACATATCAAATTAATAGGAAAGAGAATACTCAACAAATGGTGTTAGAACAATTTGTTGGCCATTTGGAAAAATATTAAGTTGTAGCCGTACTTCACTATTCTAAATCAAAATGAATTCCAGATAGAGCAAATATTTTATAAGCTTAATATTAAAAAAATAAAATAGTACAAGTACTAAAGGAAAGCATGGGAAAATTATTTTATGTGGCATGGAGAATGATCATCCAAGCAAGAATTGATGACAGAGGACAAGTACTATAAGAACATTCTAAAAATGTTGTATGACACAAAAATCACAGAGACTGAAACACACACAAATGCATAGAGGGAAAATATTCATACAGTATATGCCAAAGGGCTAATTTCTTTGATACACAGAGTCCTTTCAAATAACAGGAAAAATAAACCTGAGTGAATGGGTAAGGGACAGAAACAGGTTTTTCACATAAATAAATACAAATAATCACAAATATAAGAAAATATTCAAAACCTCAGTCTTTTTTTAAAGATTTTATTTATTTTTAGAGAAGGGAGAAGGGAAAGATAAAGAGAGGGAATGAAACATCAATTTGTGGTTGCCTTTCACAGGCCCCCTACCATGAACCTGGCCCACAATCCAGGATTTTGCCCTGACTGGGAATCAAACTGGTGACTCTTTGGTTAGCAGCTCAAGCTCAATCCACTGAGCTACACCATCCAGGGCTAAAGCTCAGTCTCAGAGAAAGGCAAATTTAAAGAGCAATTAAAACTATTTTCAATTAATTTACTGGCAAAATTTTTATTTTTCTATTTTTTATCATTTGTTTTATTATATATGATATTAGTATAGATATTATGAGATAAAAGCTTGCATGTATTGATGGTGGGACTGGAAATTTGTACAAACTCTTTGGTAGACAATTTTTCAATAGTTATCAAATTTAAAATGCACATGTCTTGTGGAATCACAGTTCTATTGAAACACTTGCTTACCAACTCAAAATGTATGTACAGCATGTTTAGTTGATGTTAACAGGTAAACTCACTAGAAACAAATCCCCTGTGAAACACTAGAAAAAAATTCAGGAGACAGAAACCAAACCAGTAACTTTTTGAGAAAAAATGAGACAAATAGCTGTCAGTGTCAGCGGGGTATTACAGAACTAAGGACACAAAAAGGGAACACCAAATATCATCTCTATTTCTCCTGATGAAACAAAGGGACAAGACAATTGCTAAAACTTAGAAACATGAACTGATGGCCCTACAAAGTCAAGGCCCAGACCTCTGGAAACAAGCTCCAGAGAAGGTTCCGGGTTTTGGAGGGGGGATGAGATGAGGTTATTTCTGGGGATGTTGGGACAACCTTTGCTGGAATAAACAGCCACTGCTTGGGTGAAAAAGATACATTGCTAGAGCAACAGTCACAAAAAGGAGAAGCAAACCAGAAAGTAAAGACAAAAGAATGAACACTTCCCCCCACTTTCCTCCTGCCTTGCAATCTCCCTCTAACATCTGCTATTGACAGATCCTAATAGCAAGCCAGTTGGCTGCCTGGGGGGAATCAGTGATTTACATAGTCACAGCCTCAGCACCATGAAGCAGAATGTAGAAGGGTGTGTTGGAAGATGAGACACAATAGCTTAACAACAAGCACACTCATTAAAAGGATTTTGGTTATTCAAACAATGACATACAATATAGCCACTAAAATAAATAATGTGTATATGTATGCGTTGACATGAAAAGGCCTTCATAATGTATAATATTAAGTGAAAAATAAAGGTATGAAATAGGATGATAAAAATATCTTACCATATATTTTAAAAAAGAAGATTAAACACACATTCTTACATATACACATCTGTATGTGCATGTGCATTATATATGTATATACATATATTATTAATATGCATGGAAAAGTTCAAGAAAAATTTTATAATAATTACTTCTGAAGAAAAGATTGAGACTATTGGTTGGCAGAAAGACTCACTCAATTTTTCAATAATATCTTGTGTCTGATTCATATTTTATTTGCAAAGTATTTTCAAAAGGTTCTTATTCACCAAAATTCCCATAAATTGTTTATTAATCTTTCCGTTTATTAATCACCTACATGCTAAGCATTGGAAATACCAAGACATGTGAAGGATAACCCCTTATCTCCAGATATTTATATAATTAGAATCATAACCAACATGTATATAAGGAACCTGATGTGAAGTTACAAGTAATAGGAATTACAGGAGGGATATAGAAAAAGAGCCAAGGACATTTCAGATAAGAAAGAGAGGCCAGGAGAGTGTTTGTGGAAATGATAGTCAGTCACTGAGCAAAATTTTAAAACACAGGAATGGTAGCACCAAATAGAACAGGTGGAGGGAAGGGACCCACAGAGGAGACATGAGCTGAAGCAGGAGAGCATGGTGAGGAGTATAACCGTGCGACTCAAAGAGTAACTTTCTGTTGAACATGGGAGCATTCCAGTTCTGCTCCCTGGAGCCCAGATGAAGAGAGAGTCAATATATTGCTGGGTAGCACTGCTGACAGAAACAACAATCCCTGACTAGCAAGTTGCATCTGGACCAGGAGGGACTGTAAGTGACTTTTAACACCTTATGGAGAGACACTGAAATGGGCACCTTTGGATATTGTGACTCTTGCAACAGAGAGTTCAGTTCAGAAAACTTGGAAATAGGTTCTTGTTGGGAACCACCCTGCCTGGAATCAGAAGCTGTAATCCCTGCCAAGGCTAAGGCTGAGGGAACAACCTTGGAACTGCAAGCCACCAAGGAGAAAAGCTTATCTCCCTGGCAGGAGTACCGCTTCTGCTCCTTTTACTTCACCCTGCCTGGTCCCCAATGCTTGGTTGGTTAGCCTATGATGGGTAAGATTCCCCAAGGGGGGAATGACCTAAGACAGGCACAATCATGTTGGAGGCCCCCAAGGAAGGACTTTGAGGGGTACAGCAAAAGTGGGTAATGGACCCTCACCCCTCTGGTTTGACAAAGCCTGAGTCCTCATTCCATCTGCGAGAAAATCTAATCTCTTGGCTGCCTTAGTTCCCTTGCTCCACCTAAGCCTGAAACAATGACAGAGGATGGTGCCACCCTGTGCTGAAAAGGGTGGGTTCCCTGGGTGATCAGGCCTAAGAAAGAATATGTAAAATCCTGTGAAACCTGCTTTGTTTAGAATGCTCTCAATTGAATGATAAGCGTTCAAGGAAGAAGTAGGTTTGTTCCTTAAAGTTCTTATAGCTCTTTAGCTATCTGACTCTAACTCAAAATAGGCTCTCAGAGTTCCTTGTTATTTGATCCTTACTTCCAGGCAGTGAGTAATGAGCTTTACCTGACTTTCTGTGTAAATCAATCCAATAAAAACCATTGAGGAAAAGGCTCTTGGTCCTTCTCCTTCAATAGATGGGCCACCTTTCCTCCCCAAGCAGATCATGTCTTGGTAGACTTATTCTCATCCATGGTGGATGGTGGGGCTCTGCAAGCAAAGCTCCCCCACAGGTTCCAGCCAAGGTGGAGGCATAGGTAGAAACACTTAGCTTCCTCACACAACCAAAAGAAGGATAACAACCAATCTAAAAACAATAAAGGTCCAGAAGTGCCAGAAAATAAAACTGCAAGGAACTCTGACAACCAAGGAATTAAAGAAATATTTATCTAGGCTGGTAGGAGGGGAACAGAAGGGCAGCAGGGCAGAGAAGACTCATGGCAAGGTGGGGCCTGGTAGACAGACCAGGTGTCCCCACATTCACGCATGGATAAGCCAGGAGGCATAACTGGGGAGTGAGACAAACTGCAAAATGCAGGGTGTCAGTGTGGGAAACTAAAGTCTCAAAACCTCTAGCTTTGAAATCCTGTGGGGGTTGCAAAGTTAGGAGAAATTTTAGAGTATGTTGGAAAGACCCAGAAGGTGCTAGAACATACACTAACCCACTTGCCCAAGAATTAGCACTTGAAAAAGCACAATCTGCTTGTGGAGAAAGCAAGGAAAGTGATGGAAATTGAGGTGAGAGTCAAGCAAAGGGAATTGTTCCCTCTTTGACCCCTGCCCCATGGACAGCTCTATAACATAGCAAAGAGGTTTGCCCCACCCTAGCAACTACCTAAGGTTTCACCCCTTATAATGTAACCAGTATGCCAAGATAAAGAAATATAGCCCAAATAAAAGAACAGATCAAAGCTCCAAAAATGGAACTAAGCAATAAGGAGATAGCTAACATATCAGATGCAGAGTTCAAAACTTTGGTAATCAATGTGATCTCACCTAATACGTGAAACCTAATCAACAAACCAACAAGCAAACAAAACATAATCAGAGACATTGAAACAAAGAACAAACTAACAGTAACCAGAAAAGAGGTGGGAGGGGATAATGGTGGGGAAAGGGGGAAGGGTTTTCAGGAATATCTATGAAGGACACATGGAGAAAACCAAAGAAGGGTAGGATCAACAGTGGGAAGTGTGGATGACTGGTGTGGAGGGGGATTGTTGGGGGGAAATGGAGACAACTGTACTTGAACAACAATAAAAAATATGAAAAGAAGAAAATACAAAAAATGGTAATCAGGATGCTCACAGAAATTACTGAGTTTCATCACAAAATGAAGGAAGAAATGAAGGCTATACAAAGTGAAATAAAGGAAATTATACAATGAACCAATAGTGAAGGGAAGGAAACCAGGACTCCAATCAACAATTTGGAATAAAAGGAAGAAATAAACATCCCACTGGAACAGAATGGAGACAAAAGAATTCAAAGAAATGAGGAGAGGCTGAAGAACCTCTTGGACAGCTTTAAATGTCCCAAAATTTAAATTATAGCAGTACCATCAGGAGAAGAGGAAGAGCAAGAAACTGGAAACTTATTTGAAAAAATAATGAAGGAAAAGTTTTCTGATCTGACAAAGGAAATAGTTTTTCAGGAAGCCCAGAAAGTTCCAAAGAAATTGGATCCAAGAAGAAAACACCAAGACACATCATGATTAAGTTACTCAAGATTAAAGGTAAGGAGAGAATCTTAAAAGCAGTAAGAGAAAAGGAGACAGCTACCTACAAATGAGTTCCCATGAGACTATCAGCTGATTTCTCAAAAGAAACCTTGCAGGAAAGAAGGGGCTGGAAAGAAGTATTCAGTCATGAAAGGCAAGGACCTACATCCAATATCACTCTATACAGCAAAGCTGTCATTTAGAATGGAAGGGCAGATAAAGTGCTTCCCAGATAATGTAAAGTTAAAGGAGTTCATCATCACCAAGCCCTTATTATATGAAATGTTTAAGGGGTTATCCAAGAAATAGAAAATCAAAACTATGAATAATAAAATGACAACACACAACTATCAACAACTGAAACTAAAAAAAAGAACACACACAGAAACAAAAGCTAAGCAAACAATTAGAACAGGAACAGAATCACAGAAATGGAGATCACATGAAGGGTTATTGGTGGGAAGCGAGAGTGGGAGAATGGGGGGAAAGTTACAGTGAATAAGAAGCATAATTTGTAGGCATAAAATAGACAGGGGAAGGTTAAGAATAGTATAGGAAATATAGAAGGCAAAGAAATTATATGTACGACCCATGGGCTTGAACTAAGGGGGGTGGGGAATGCTGGAGGGTGGGGAGCATAGAGGGAGAAGGGTTATAAAGGCAAGGAAAAAATGTACAATATTAATAGCATAATTAATAAAATATACTTTCAAAAAATTGAAAACTTTTTAAAAAAGGAAAACTTACAAACAGCTCCTATGGATTTTTTAAAGATTTTGTATTGTTATTCTATTATAGTTGTCCCAATTTTCCACTTTTGCCCTCCTCCACTTATCCCTATTCTCACTCCCACAGTCAATTTTCATACTTTTGTCCATGTCCATGGGTCATTCATACATACTATTTAACTAGTCCCTTCCTATGGATATTTATAGGCAATGAGTCTATAAAAATTATAAGAAGCTGGCCCTTGGCTGGTATAGCTCAGTGGATTAATCATGGTTCTGTAAATCAAAGGTTCACCAGTTCAATTCCCAGTCAGGGCACATGTCTGGGTTGCAGGCCAAGTCCCCAGTAGGAGATGCATGAGAGGCAACCACACATTAATGTTTTTCTCCCTCTCTTTCTTCCTCCCTTCCCTCCTCTTTAAAAATAAATAAATAAAATCTTTAAAAAATTATAAAAAGCTGAGAAAATAATTTTATGAGCCTGCAGTGGGCTATGAAGCTGTGCCCAGGGCAATTCAGCATATGCCTTATATTACTTTTATGACCTAGAACCTGAAATACTACATGGGTGGCCATTAAAGGCTCTGTGGACTACTGTCCAGGCAGCTGTAAGAACTCCTCCTTGAAAGGGGAAGCTCTTCCAGATGCCCTTTTGGAAGACTGAGACTCTATCCTATATCCTGGGGACACATGTTAAATGTGGCCATCTGAATGTTTCATTTAATTTAGAAAGCCCTCCTGTCCAGCTGAGCAGTGTTGCAGATGAGTTTAAAGAACATCCATCAAGCATTTTCACTACAGTGGAGAGTTCTATCAATTGGAAGTGTAAAGTCTAGCACAGACATACTTTAGCCAAGTCATGAAAAATTTAAATGCCAGATTGAGGAAAATAGATTATAATCTAAGTTTTGGAGGAGATGAGAAACCTGACAACTTTTGAGTAGAGAGTTAACAAGATCAAATTACTATTTAAACCATTATATAAGAAAAGTAATTCAGTCTACATTATATGTCAGAAGGGATACCAGGGATCATTTCAGTCAAAGGTGTTGGACGATGGGTCTAGATGGATGTGGTGAATGAATGCAGCAGGTATTTCTCAGATGGTTGACTGAACTCAAGGATGAGCTGGGGTGACCTCTTATAGGCACATCTGATTTGAATTGCATGACAATTTAACCTGAGAATTCCTGCCTGAACCCCCATCATAATCCAGCTCAAAGTTGCCATGACCTAATTTTTAAAGGCCACTCATGATTTTCTAATAAAAAGTACAAATATATTAAGATAGTTATAACACTAATAAGAAAAAAAGAAGAAATGCTTGTTATTTTCAGCAAAACATCCATTTCTTTCTCCTTTGGGAATAAAAATAAAGAAAAACAAACTTTTACACTGAAAAATAAAGCTGAGAAAATAATTTTCCAATACTCCTTTTCATAAATTATCTGATGTTCATAGGACTACAATTAATTATGATTTTCTAATAAAAAGTACAAATATATTGAGATAGTTATAACACTAATAAGAAAAAAGAAGAAATGCTTGTTATTTTCAGCAAAACATCCATTTCTTTCTCCTTTGGGAATAAAAATAAAGAAAAACAAACTTTTACACTGAAAAATAAAGCTGAGAAAATAATTTTCCAATACTCCTTTTCATAAATTATCTGATGTTCATAGGACTACAATTAATTATACAAACACAAAGCTATGCACAGACATTCACCACCTTTTCCATTTTGTACACCTTCTGGAAATATCCATTCTCATCTCTTTGAGCTGTTTTTAAGCCTTGTTTTCTCATACATTACATGGTCTGCTTCCATCTTTCTTCTCACTTGTAAGCCCCCTTTCTTCTTATGCGCACTGCCTAGGATTTGAGGTTTAGCACTTTAAAATGGAACAATATTCACTTTTCCAGATATATCTATGTATCTTAAAACTCCTTTCATCTTTAGCTATAAAAGAACTGAAAGATGCTCAAATTACAGGAAATGCCCTTGAAGTGTTAGGAAGGGTGATAGTTTTTTTTTTCAGCTTTTGTGTAAATGTACACAATGATATGAAATAGGAGCCAAGGAAAACATTCACAGAAAGAGTACAAGATTACATCTTGTTTCTAAATTCCTTTAGGCTCCCTGTCCCCTCTACATTCTCATCTATCAAAATAAACAAAGTGTACCCACAAAAATTTCATAAAGCCGAAGCCTTTGTTGTGACTGAAACAAAAGCACAGAAATGCTTTCTCCCAGATAAAATGCAGTCAAAATGTAAAGTGCAGTTTTGTACTTGTCCTTTCTCAGAAGGATAAGCCTAATAAGCATGAAACAAATAAAGGCACAGCCTATGAACTCAAACAGAGCTGGCCAACAAGACCATCCTGCTAATAGTAAGTATAGGGGTTCCCTTCAGCCAAATGCTGAAGGACAGCTTCATGCTTTCTCTTAAAAATAATAAGATATTTTCTTACTTTTGTCTCTTCAGGAAATCAATATCTAATAGTAACAGATCATATGTACATTCAGACCATATGTTTCCCACAGGTGGTAAAAACTACTTTAGGGTTTACTAAATGTATGGCTTTTAAAACAATTATCCAGAATAAAGAGTTCCATGTGTATTTTTGCTTTTGAGACCAATCATCTTTTTCAAAGGGTTAGCAAGCTGTCCAGATTCCAGAGACACAACTCAGAGACTACAGAAGAAGACTTGAATTTTTTCCAACAAAAATATATATACAGAAGTTTAACTTCTTGGTATGTCTGAGAGTCTGAATTTCAGAGTAAGGAGACAGAACTGGAAGACAGTTGATAGGTGGCCCATCAGTTCTCTACCCCAAATCAGTGTGCAAATGAAAACAATGCACAGACATAGTTTAACTGGTAACATGGGCAGGGCACCTCCAGGTGCTGGACAAGGAGGAAACTGGGGTGTTGTTGACTGTTGTCTGCTTATAAGCAGAGAGAATTCATTGCATAGGGAACACTATGAAGAGTCTACACCCTAGGACAACTGTGTGAGCCTTAGGAAAAAACTTTAGCCTCACTATTCTTAACTATAAAATGCATGATGTATTAATTTCCTATTTCTGTGGTAGCAAATTAACACAAGCTTACTGGCTTAAATCAGCACAAATGTATTATTATCTCAGAGTTCTTTCTGGGAGTCAGAAATCTGAATGGGGTCTCACTGGGCTAAAATGAAGGTATTAGCAAAGCTGATTTCTTCTGGAGGCTCTGGGGGAGAAACCATATCTTAGCCTTTTCTAGCCTTTGCATAGAGGCTGAATGTCCTATTCAAGGAATAGTCCCAAATTCCTTGGCCTGTGCCCCCTAACCTACTTCCATCTTCTAAGCCAGTAATGGCCAGTGGACCTTTCTCACCCTACATCACTCTTCCATGATGAAGGAAGGACCTTGTGATTACACTGGGCCCACCTATAATGTGAGACCCTCTCCTTAAGGTCATCCTATTGGCAGTCTATACCCCGCTGTCACACAACACAGCATATCTGCAGGTTCAGAGATTACAAGAGGGACATTATTGAGGGCCATATTATCCTACAACAGACCTCCTAATGTTCTTGTGAGAAACAAGGGAAATGACAACAGTGTACCAAATGCTTACACAATGCCTATGGAAGATACTGGATGAATGTTCCTTACATGTAAAATTTATAGACAAGGTAGACATGGCTCACTAAACATAACCTACCTAACCTCATCTGATGTGAACAAGAATATGCATAATGGTTGGAAATTCTTAAGGTCCTTAGATGAACCTTCCTATTTATACTCAGTGATATTTTTTTAATTTTTTAAAATTTTTTTGAAGATTTTATTTATTTTTAGAGAGAGGGAAGAGAGAGAGAAAGAGATGGAGAAAAACATTAAATCTGTGGTTGCCTCTTGAGTTCCCCTTACTGGGGACCTGGCCTGTAACCCAGGCATGTGCCCTGACTGGGAATTAAACCAGCAACCCTTTGCTTCTCAGTCTGGTGCTCAGTCCACTGAGCCACACCAGCCAGGGTATCCTCAGTGAATTTGAATCACCCTCACTGATACCTGCTTTGCAATTCAGGTCCTGTCATATTACAGATTGCAGGCATCCTCATGAATGCTTTCATAGGTCATTGTTTCAGCAGAGACCATCAGAGTTTGCTAAGGGAAATTGTTGACAGGCTAGAATTAGCACAATGACACAGCTATTAAGCAAGCAGGACATGTCTCCAAAGAGAAGTCAGAGTAGAGAACATCAAATTGGAGCCTCTACAGGGGACATTGGGGGTTTGCTGCTTCCATTACACTCTATTCAGTTCTGAGATCTAAATTGGTCCTGATTTTTCATCTCGTAATCACTTTGCACACATTGAGTGTCCTTTGAAGATAATACAGAGGTCAGCACACATCTCATTGCAGTGATCCTAAATGTATTTGATCTCTTAACTTCCAGCCACTGCACTTCCTGAGCTGCTAAAAAATTGTCTTAGGATAACTTTTTCCCTTTTTTTCATAAATAAAATCTGTACATTAGGAGCTCTGGCTTTTGGCAAAATTACATTTAATACTTATTTAAACTTGCATTAAAATGCAAAACATTTATTATGTGCAAAATAACTTCACAATAACAAAAGCATATGAAAAAGTAATGTATGTAGAAATTAATTTGGTTTAACATAAGAACTTTGTCTAATATCATTCAAAACATAAATATACCTCTTCAGGGTCTCAAGTGCTTCCTGTGGCACCATTTTCCCTGAAAATATGTATTTAGAGGAGGAAGATGGCAACATGATAGGAGGGAGCAGATTCCACTTCTTCCTATGCATGGGAGAAAAACTAACTGATCTACAGAGGAACAGAGCAAAAAGCCAACAATATCACAACATTTATGAAAATAGGACATCAAAAAATATAATGGACATTAAAAAAACAGATGGTAAGGAGACTGCTTCAAGATAATAAGAGCCCAGGGATCAGCACGGGGACTAGGGAAGTTGCAGCCCCCAGGCCTGGTGCTCCCGGGTCTGCCTCAGGGCACTCGGAGAGGGCAGACTCAACCAACCACTCCCTCCCCAGACAAGCAAGGATTGAGCAGCACCAGGGGAGGCCTCCTTGCTTGAAGGCACAGAGAGGGGAGTGAGGACTGAGAGACAATCACACAGGGGCTGTGAGCACCCACACATAGCCCTGGGAATACTGTGTGCCCCAGCCTGTGTGACCAAGGGTGGCCTGGCCATGTGCCCACACCCCCTACCCAGACAGAGTGTGATTTTGTGGAACACGGAAAAGGCACGGGTGCTCTACAGGATCCTGGAGCCTGTGGCAATGAACTCTCGGGGGAAGTGCGTGCCCCCTTGGGATACCCGGAGCTCACACTGTGAACCCAGAAAAGGCATGGGTGCTATGGGGTATCCTGGAGACCAAGGCGGTGAACACAGGGGAAGTGGGCACCCCCTCGGGATCTCCAGAGCTAACACCATGAACCCAGTAAAGGTGTGGACATTCCTCGGGATCCCAGAGCCCACAGCAGTGAGCTCTGGACAGTGGGCTGAGGAGTGTCCAGACCCACACCCAGAGCCCTGCAGAGAGGCACCAGACCAGCTCTTGGGATAACCTGCAGCTAGCCCTGGGAACAGTACTTGAGAGGCTGACTGAGTTCTGACTCGGAAGGGAGGAAAGTTATGCCAATCGCCCCTCAGCCTGCTGAAGCCAGCAAGACCAGAAAAACTGGTTTGGCCAGTTAGAAACCAACAGGAGGTTTTTTGTTTGTTTGTTTGATTGTTTGATTTTATCTTTTTTTAAGTAACTTTTTATTTTTTAATTCTTATTATTTTTATATCTCTCAATTCCTTATGGTTCTCTTTCTTTCACTCTAGTGTTATTCTTTCCTTTCAAAATTTATCTCTTCTTCATTACATCTTATGCTTTTTTCCTTTTTTTTTGAACGTGCAAGTTATTGCATATTTGTATTATCTTTTTTCATTATTCTTACATTTTATATTTTAATAGTATTTGGGTATTCCTCTTCTTTCTCTATAGTCTTCTTTGCTTGGCTAGTTACACTGTATCATTTCATAGGTTTCCCCTGTTATCACATTCATAGTGTATTGCTAATTTACTGTCCTTCATCTGTGTTCCATTAGTACACTACTCTAGGTTCCATACTCCCTATTCTTGTTATCTAGATCTCATAGATTCTGTCATATTATTGTTGCTCTAATATTACTGTAAATAAGACCTATTCCATACAATTGTAAATACTACACAATACCCCTCTCAGAACTCAGCCCACTTTGCGGTTTCCCGAACTCTATTACTGTAGTGGTTAACTATATTCTCTCACACACTACACCTATTCACTATTCTTTCCTCTCACCCTACCTCAGAATCTGACCTCCTACAACCTCATTGCTTTCTAGATGCAACTCACAACGCTTTCCTCCCCAACTAGAGTCTTATCTTCTTTCCAACTTTGTAAAAAGTGGCTAGTGGGGTGGAAGATCACGATTAACACAATACATAGCCAAAGGAGCTCCTATATCTTCTCTACTGGCTGGTGCTGTAAATATCATAGAATACTATCTTGCTGTTTTAAACCATTTTGCCTTACCCCTCCAACTGATCACAAAAAAGAGTAGGTGGAAGGTGTGAACACCAGGATATCTGAAGGAGACTGCACCACTGAATTTCACAGGTATTCTACCACAGAAGTTCACACCATAAACTCAGGGAGCCAGAAGAGGTCAATTTAAGAAGCAGAAACTAACAAGAAGAGTCTCGTGAACAATGGGAAGACAAAGAAACAATCCCCAAATGAAGGGAAAGGAGGAAGCCTCACAAA
>PVIA01015376.1:0-23016 GCA_004024845.1 Tonatia bakeri
TTATCAAAGTCTATTTAGAATTAATTTTGTACCACTTCAAGTGAAATGTAGAAATGTGGACCCTGTAATTATATGTATATAAATTTAAATACATATAAAACTCTACAACATAAGGGTTTTTCTTTTTAGGTTTTTATCTTTTAAGGAAAAGAAGCAGAAAAAATTACAGTGTCCTATATTTCATCCACACTTTATCATTCTGGTGGTCTTTATGCCTAAGCAGAGTTTCCACTTGGTATCACTTTTCTTCATCCTGAGGATTTCCTTTATTATTTCTTATAGTAAGGTCTGCCATCAACTCTGTTCTCTGAAACCCCAAGCCAGTAATACCACAGAATTTTTGCTTGCATCTAGCCAACTTGCATTGAGCAGACCAAGGAGTGGTCTCAGGGAAAAAGTCCTATCAATACATATTGCACTAAGCGCATATTCCTTTTTTCAGTGGAAAAACATCTGCCAGTTTCTGCTTATATTGGATTGCTCTGCTGGTCCCTTACACAGTTGTCTTTTGTAATTTATCCTAAATTCCTAAGTTTTATCTCTGAAAAGTTATCTGTGTTTTTGTTTTTGTTTTTGATTTTTGAGGGAAGGGAAGAGAGGAAGAAAGAGAAGGAGAAAAACATTAATGCAAGAGAGAAAATCTGTTGGCTGCCTTCTGTGGTCGTGCTGTCCATGGACAGAACCTGCAACCCAGGTATGTGCCCTGAGAAGTGAAACCACAACCTTTGGGTTTGCAGGACACACCCAGCCAGCTGGGCGCACAGGCAGGGCAAGTTTATCTGTTTTGAGGCAGTCTCCCACTGCTCAAACTAGACCCCTTCATTTGCTCAATTTTAAAATTCAGTTTTATAACATTATAGGCCTCTCTATTTTAATAACCATTAGTAATAAATATATCCACAACTTAATGGAAAATTAATGGAATCATCCATCTGTATATAGAAATACATTTTCAAGAGTATTTATTAGAAAATAGTATGTAGCTATATGATTCATTTATGGTTAAATGTCCATGGATTACAAGACAAATCATATTCTCTCTCTCAGTCTTTTTTCCTTCTCTTCAAAATAAGGAGTTGACCAAATGACTTCATGTCTAACAACCTGAATATAAGGCTAGGAATATTGTGGGATTTTCATATTTACTTCCTACTCCATACATGGAAAACTCAGTGAGACACTGCCTCATTGGGCCAAAGTTTGTCTTCAGTGACACAAATGGCCTAATAGAGTCCAGATTCTGCTCAGTTTTCCCCAGTGGACACAGAGACTCTGCAGTGCTCTGCAACCCAGGGGACACTGACACCAGGGGTCTGTGGCACGCACTTGGTGAGGGCCTGCTGTAGAGAGTGGTAAAGGGGTGGAGAGCTTACTCCCCCAAAATATGCTTCGTTGGAATATGAATTAATTTAAGCTGGTTAATTTTCAGACCCAGAGGGCTAAAAGAATTTAGCATAGAAAATTTCTTCCAGGGAGGGGCTATCACTGTAGATAACCAGAGTTTAATCTGAGCTAGGACTAATAGACAGGGTGGGATCTTTTGGTCAAAATCTTTTCTGTGTCCCACTGTCTCTAAATGGCTCAGAAACATTTGTTTACTTAACATTAACTCTTTTCATCTCCCTATAAATTGCTTACTTCCCTTTGAAGTCTCAGACCCCTACCTCCTCCTTTCCATAGTCTAGAAGGATTTATACAACTTAATTTTGCCTTACTGTCTTTGGAGTTTTCATGCTTATGTGAATTCTCCATACAAACCTCTTAAAACTTGATTTTTCTCCTGTTAATCTGTTTTATACCATTTAGATTATTAGACAGGCGAAAAGAATCAAGAGGGAAAAGTGGGGGATTTCTCCTCTCTCACAGTGGCATTGCCTAGATTGTGGATCTTGCGGCCAGACAGATCTGTGTTTGGCAACCTGATCTGTGCCTTTGTAGCTGTGTGACTTTGGGTAGATAAACTTACTATCTTAGCTAAATAGGAGGGAATAATTACACCATCTGACACAACTATTGCCACATTTATATCTTTAATGTTTGTAAGATCCTTTGAACAAAGCCTAAAGTTAACAGAGAATCATAGAAGCTCTAATTAGTTGAACAGAAAATCCTATGCTTAGAAAAAACAAATTTTCTGAAATTTTCTAAGAAATATCAAGTTTCCACATAAGCAGTTACTTCTCATTTAATTCTTCTTTCTTAAATTGCTATATTCCCTGTCAAATTTATAATAACTTCTCCCTTTTAAAAAATATTTCATGTGCCCACATATGGCCAACTTATACAAAAGAAAAATAGTCAGTGAAATGTAAATGGTGTGCTATACAGCAGTAATTCAAGCCAGGTTGACTCAGCCCTTTAATGAATTTGTTAGAAAGGGCTAAGCTAAAAAAAAATTGTACAAGATCTTTTAGAAACATGAAATGTACTTCCAAAATTCACAGCATGTCAGGCAAGTAATGATAAATTTAGAAAGTATTATTAAGATATCTGGAACATGAAATATTTGATTACAAAAATTGCCACTCTTCTTTTGACAAGGCCCCTTTCAGTCAGGAATGTATCTCTCCCCTTCATCATGAGCTACACCTTAAATCTGGATAACAACATAGTGTCATAAAGATTCAAACAGTCCCCTGCAGACAGCTGTCCCTCTGCTTTCCACATGCAATAATGCCATCTACGAGGGGGAATGCCCCAAAACCCAGAATTTATTTATTAAAAATTGTATATTTATTCTTACATGTTTAAACTTCAGTCACTCTCCAAGTATGCTCCATTTGATGCAATACGCCTATGAAGATGTTTTTCCCTCCGCTCAAAACAGTTTTTGAACTTGTACATCTTAATGCCTTTTAGGGCTTCTGCCATTTTTTATTCTACCTCTTCTACATCAGCAGAAAGTTTCCCTTTTAAGGTCTTTTATATCCAGAGAAACAAAAAAAGTTGCTCAGGGCAAGATCAGGTGAATAGGGAGAGTGGGGTACTGGGGTCATGCCACTTTTGGTCAAAAACTGCTGAACTCTCAGTGTGGTGTGGGCAGGTGTGCTCATAAATCGCCCATTATGAGATGGACAAATGCATTGAAAGAGTTTTCAGAAAAAATTCACTGAAGCCAAACACAGCCTCACACAACAATGCCAGCTTGAACACTGATACAGATGGGTTCCTAGAACACTCACCTAGCAGGGGGAAGCCTCTACTACAAGGGCCTGCCTTCCAGGAGATAAGTCCATTTTGTGGAGGGGGGGTGTCTCCCTTTGTATATTTTTTAATTCAAATAAATATGTTATGGTGGGCTTGCAGAATATGATGCATGTTTTCGTGCACACTCTCCAGTGCCCATTAATCTGCATTTTCCCTCTTCTTTCCTAATAGAATCTTTTTCCCAGGGAAGCTTTAAAAGTGATCCAATAACAAATATAGATCCTGATTAGTTTAAGCCAAGTAATAGCTGGTGGCTGTTTCCTGTTGATACCACTGAGCTGCTAATTATTCATATGCATATGGAGATCATTCTATTTAACACGTGGTACATAAGAAGATAATTGTGTAAGTTACTTTGGGAAGATGTAACAAAATACCTTAACCTGGTTGGCTTAAAGAGCAAATATTTATTTATCGTGGATCTGAAGGCGAAAAAGTACAAGATCAAGATGTTAGCAAATTCAGTGTCTGATGACAGCCTTCTGCCTGGTTTGCAGACAGCAACTTTATTTTGCATATTTTAATTTAATTTAATTTAATTTTTCACTATTTATCCCTGCTATACTCTTCTCCAACTTCCCGCTCCACTCCCCAGGCAATCACCACACTCTTGTCCCTGTCCATGAGTTCATTCTCTTTTTTCTTCATTGTTCAATCACTCCAGTCTCCCCATGTTCCTGCAGAGCTGTCAGCCTGTTCTCCATCTACGAGTCCTTCTTTATTTTGCTTGTTAGTTCATTTTGCTCATTAAATTCCACATATGAGTGAAATCATATGGTACTTGTCTTTCTCTGACTGGCTTATTTCACTTAGCATAGCATAATGCTTTCTAGGCCCATTCATGCTGTTGCAAAGGTTAAAATTTCCTTCTTTTTCATGGCTATGTAAGTATTCCACTGTAAAAATGTGCCATGCTTTTTTATCCACTAATCTGATGGACACTTGAGCTATTTCCTAATCTTGGCTAATGTAAATGATGCTGCAATTAACATAGGGATGCTTAGGATGCTTACATTCTTTTGAATTAGTGTTTGGATAAATTCTCAGAAGTGGAATTGCTAGGTCATAAGGTAGTTCCATTTTCAATTTTTTCAGGTAACTCAGTGCTGCTTTTCACAGTGGCCAAATCAATCTGCATTCCCACCAACAGCGCATGAAGGTTCCCTTTTCTTCACATCTTCACCAGCACTTGCTATTTGTTGATTTATTGATGATAGCTATTCTGACAAGACTGAGGTGATATCTCATTGTGGTTTTAATTTGCATTTTTCTGATGATTAGTGACATTGAGCATCTTTTCATGTCCATTGGTCATCTGTATGTTCTCTTTGGAGAAGTATCTATTCAGGTCCTTTGCCCATTGTTTAATCGGATTATCTGTTCTTTTTGGTGTTGAGTTTTATAAGTTCTTTATAAATTTTATATGTTAACATCTTGTTAGATGCATCAGGAAATATGTTCTCTCCTCTTCAGAAGGTTGTCTTTTCATTTTGTTGATGGTTTCCTTTGTTTATTTTTCTTTTATTTCCCTTGTCCAGGGAGATATATCAGAAAAAAAATATTGCTAGAAGAAATGTCTGAGATTTTACTGCTCATATTTTCTTCTAGGATTTTGATGGTTTTGAATCTAACATTTAAGACTTTTATCCATTTTGAGTTTATTTTTGTGTATGGTGTAAGAAGGTGGTCTAGTTTCTTTCTTTTTTTTTTTTTTTCAGGTATCTGTCCAATATTTCAAATACCATTTATCAAAATGACTATTCTTACCCCGTTGCATGTTTTTGCCTTATTTGTCAAATGTTAATTGACTATAAAATTGTGGGTTTAATTAGGAGCTCTCTATTCAGTTCCATTGATCTATGTGTCTGTTTTTATGCCAGTACCAGACTGTTTTGGTACCTATGATCTTATAATATACTTTGATATCAGGTAGAGTAATGCCTCCTACTTTGTTCTTCTTTCTCAAGATTGCTATTGCTATTTGGAGTCTTTTGTGGTTTCACATAAATTTTTGGGATATTTGTTTTAGTTCTGTGAAATTGGAACTAAATTGGAATCTTGACAGGAATTGCATTGAATCGCTAGACTGCTCTGGGTAGTATGGCCATTTTAATAATGTTAACTCTTCCTATAAGTTAGCATGGTGTATGCTTCCATTTATTTGTATCTTCTTCAATATTATTTTCTTCATTGTCATAATCTTCCAACTGCAGGTCTTTTACATCCTTGGTTAAATTCATTCCCAGGTATTTTATTCTTTTTGATGGATTTAGTTGATATCTTCAGAGCATTTTACCCCAAAGGGACAGAATACATGTTCCTTTAAAGCACACATGAAACATTTTCTAGGGCAGACCACATGTTAGGACACAGTCTTCTTGCTATATCCTCATGTGGCAGTGACAGAGAGGGCTCTGGCTCTCCTTCTTCATGTAAGGACATTAGTTCTATCATGAAGGCTCTATTCTCATGACCTTATCTAAACCTAATTACCTCTCAAAGCCTCGCTTCCAAATAACATCACACTGGGGATTAGAGTTTCAACATAAGGAACGTATGAATTTGGGGAGAACACATTCAGTTCAGAACAAGTGCTCTACATGTTCACTTCCATTTACATCATGTATTTTGAAGTTACTGTATTTAAAAAGCAGCATGCAAGTGTTAAGCTAACTATGGATGCTACTTTGTACAAAAGCAATGTCCTTCACCCAAGTTCTTTGCCTTTGTAATACTATATTTTTGTAACGTTGTTTAAATATCCTCGCTCAGAGTTTGATCACTAAAAATAATTTTAAAGGATATCTGAGATACTTAAAAAATGTTTTTCACCAGTTTTCTGACATAGTCCTACATTCAATCTTTCAGATAAATGTCTGATTTTATAGAAGGACTTAGAGAAGCCACAGAAAAATGGCCACTTTGAAAAATAAGCATGATATCAATATAATGTTATACCTTTAAAGGGTCAATATAATGTTACACCTTTAATGTTATACCTTTAAAATTTACTTGATGAACATAATTTATCAAGTAAATTTTTTAATCTATTACCTCATAAATCACAACATGTGGAAGAAAGTGGCTGAGAAGGAAGTCTAAAATATCAGAATTAATTAATCCATGTTTTGCTCTAATGAACCAAAATATTTGAGTTAAAAAACTTCCCAAGTTAATATCATCAGAGAGCCCAATAAATTACTTAAATTTACATACTTTATTTTTCCTTTCCCCAAACTATCTCCTAGAAACAATTGGGTTATTTGTATTAGTTTTCATTTATTTAGCCAGCATTTAGTGAGCTCCTACAATGAACCCAGGCCATTAGGCTCTAAAAAACAGGGAGCCAAATCGTCGGAAGTTCCCACCCTGATTAGCACAGTTACCGCCTTGATTCCTGCTCTTTCTAGGAAAAGAAAGAGACTGATTGATACATTAAAAAAACTAAAGTAAAATTACAATTGTATTAAATGGTAAGAGGGAGAGATTTGCTATTAAGGAAGTACATATTTAGAAAAAATAATAGACACACTGCTCTCAATGCTCTCTTAGTTCCTTGCTCATTCAGGCCACTGAATTCCTTAGATAGCTCTTACATTGTCCCAACACTTATAACAAATGTTCTTCATTCCCCTAAAAATATAGATGATACTTTACCATATATTTGGTACATGTATTTGGTTCTATTTCTAGACTTTGTATTTGGTTTCATTTCTTATTTACAAACTATTTTCATTATATTCTTATGATATTTTAATAGCACATATAATCATATTTATTTTCAAGTATGAACTTCAAAATCAGTTTTATATGCTATTGAAGGAAAATATTGTTCATATTTTTGTTGAGATCACTTTAGATTTATATGTTAATTTGGGAGTATTGACATCTCCCAAGGTTAAATATTCACAAAATGATATGTTTTTTTCATTCATTCATGTCTTCTGTGAGTTACTCAAGTGCATATCTGTTCATTGAGTATATAACCATTGGGTTCTTTTATAAATTCAATAGAATCTAGAAGTGAGAATAGTTCACCACATTAACTGAGAAACAGATACTAAGAATCAGATACTAAGAAGCAAATACTAAGTCCAACCTGTCATATTATTACTCTATCAATTACCAACATTTAACTGAGTTCATGTAAGGAAAACAACAAAATCCATAAATGTGACAAGGAATCTCCTTTTCATGAACTCACACATTTAAGACATGTACAACAATCAGGTAATATTATATTGATTTCCATACTTAAGCAAGATGTAAAGATAAAAGAAATGCCATATTATAACCCTAAATGGTAAATCAAACCATTTTAGATTATTCATGTTTTCCTCACCAAGACCATTGCAGATCCTAAAGACTTATGAAACAGTAAGGGTGAATGAAACTGTTAAGCCTGAAACACTTACAGCAAGCAAAGGATTTAAGTAAAATACAGATAGTTTTTAAAATAGAAGTTTACAAAATCTGCCCTTTACAGGACCCTCATAATATTCAGGTTCATGGTGCTCACGAACACTTCACACTGTGTGGGCAGATTGTGTCCCTTTTGGCCACGTGGAACCAAAGTGAAAAGCGAAAATGATCCTAATGCTAACAGTTCCTGAAACTGACCTACAGATTTTTTTCCCATTGTTGCTGCCCATAATTTGCTATCTTAAATGTGTACAAATGTTTCTTGGAAGGGTTTCTAAGGGGACTGGTGGAGTTATTGCTTATTTAAACAATTTTAATGAAGGGCTAACCTTTTACATTTAACGTTTGTTCCCTTCATTGCTTGCTGGCAGCAGCTTATACTTTCTTTTTTTCTCCCAAAGGACAGAACATAATGAACATACATGAGATTATTTAAATGAGTGGTTTTAATGAGTGCTTTGAATAGCTTCTTTAAAAAGCAAGCATGAAATTGCTTTCCCAGTTGGGATGCTTTAAAATAGTTTTAGAAAATTCATATATAAAGCTTTAAAATTTTAACCATTTTTAAAGGAACTATGATTAAAAGAAATTTTTTTATTGCAATATGCTTTATTTTCATGCACAATGCAAAAGAAATTACAAAACCCAGCAGGGTTTTTTGAATTATTTTAATGGATTATTACATTTCATATTAATAAGCAGTTATTTATCAAATTTAAAGGCTGCAGCTCTTATACGCAACTTTCACACATGGAAAGAACCTCTGTGATCGGTGACTACTGACCACACATAGATACATTTACATTACATTGTAAACACTGAGCTGTCCTTCCACCCTATGAATTCTTCCTCAAAGTGTTGTTACAGGTTTGAGGGCGGGTGGAATTGATCCCATCTCCTTGCTACTGCAATTGTTTCAGATGTTGACACATACCTCATTTGTTCTCATCAAGGTAATATTCAAGACTGCTGTTCAAGGACTTAATTCACTTCCTGGATGGGAATTAGGAAGAGTGTGGGCCCAGGAACTCCTGGAAACCATCATGTCACCAAGAGGACTAAAGATAAGGAGGACACACAGGGCAGGGTGTAGTTTTGAGAACTGCAGAGAAGAACCAAAACCTAACAAAACTCTCTGGACACTTGCCTAGGTCTCTGGCTTTTCTGTTATGTGAGGAAGTACATTATCTTTATTATTTAAGCTCCTTTGGAACCAAGAATATGGTATCAAAGAGGGACATGAACCGCCTTTGGTAAATATCATTGTCCTAATTTTGAAACCATTTATCCATTTGAAAACATAAATTACTTAATTGCCTCTTTAGATTCAAATGAACTATTCAGATAGCTCAGGCATTTTAAAGCTGACATTTTAAACTTTAAGGCACATTGTTAACAACTAAAAGTTTTATGTTAATCAGTCTTGTAAATGTTATTAGTATGCACCTTTTGTGCTTTGTTTCTGCCAGTAAAAAATATTCACACATGCTATTGTACTAGCTTCTGTAGAAAAATAGAAAATATGAAAATCAAATTTCTTAACTTTAAGAGTTAACCCTCTAGCACGATTTACACATATTTTTAAAAGCAGAAAACATTCAATATAAAAGAACATTGTGGCAAAAGACCAGCTTTGAGATAGTTCCTCATATGTAAACAGACTTTGCATCAAGTGACTTATAAGTTTCCATCCAGCTTTCATACTCTATGATTCCATGGCAAGTGAAGGTATGAGGGGAAAGTGGCTGAGGCGGGATGTCTCCTAGACATTACCAGGAAATCTGGAATCCTCCGGTCCTTTATAAATAGGCTTACTGTTTTCCTACTTTCTTTTTTTTTTTTAAGATTCTATTTATTTATTTTTAGAGAGAGGGGAATGGAGGGAGAAAGAGAAGAAGAGAAACATCAATGAGTGGTTGCCTTTCATGCACTCCCTACTGGGAACCTGGCCCACAACCCAGGCGTGTGCCCTGACTGGGAATCAAACCAGCAACCTTTTGGTTTGCAGGTCAGCACTCAATCCACTGAGCCACACCAGCCAGGGACCTACTTTAAGTTCTTAAAGGATAGATTTTCTGTCTGCTCTTTGCCTATTTTTTCTCAAGATAATCTTTGATGATGTTTAAATTTTCCATGATCAGATATTCTTCACTAAGCGTTTCTGCATACCCAGTTACATGCACAAAAGAACAATTTGATGATATTGATTTTAAAAACTTCAAATCTTAAAAGTTTCTGAACTAGAAAGATTTCCTCATATTGGGTAGATCTTAAAGCATGTCCACAAAGTCACTGTTGAGCTTCTTTCAAAATTCTTTTGTTGGCAAAGTTCTCATTAGCTCCTAAGAAGCACATTCTACTTTCATACAGTGATAATGGTACTAACCATCTATAAATTAAAAATTTATAAATTTATACCTCCATCTATAAATTTGGCCTTCAAATACTACTTGAAGTTCTATAAACTTATTGGTAGTTAAGTACAGTGTTTTGGAGAATTCTGCTGTATTCAATCATGAGACTATACTTATTTCTCTCAGATATCCTTAAGACACACAATCATTTATATAAAGAAGTTTAATAGCTTGTGACCAAGCAAATATTTCATTGGTATAGATTCAATGACTTCTGAATTACAACTATTGTCTTTTAGGGTTACATAAATAAAATTCTTCTGCATTTACTATTATATAGTTATGTGGGGCATGATTAAAATGGTAAAGCTATTTTTTTTTTTTTTGGAAATGAAATGTTCTACTAGAGTATGATAGATACAGTCTTGGTAAGAGTATGTAATATAGTTATTAGTGGATAATTGCATGCTTATACATGCTTATGTATGAACAGAACACATTTGTTCTCTGCGTGGAGGACAAAGGGGTATCCCTTTACTGCATGTTTCTTTGTGTCGGCTTTCTGGTCATGTAGCCCAACGTGCTGGAGAAAGTGATAAAAGCACTCTCCACTACTCCTTCAGAAGAGCCTAGACCACTTTGCGCTGAAAACAGGATCAATATCTGAATCAATATGATTTAGCAATATGTCATTTGTTCTTTATGGGCTTTACATGGAGTTAAGTGGCTCATCGAAGTTGCTTTAAAGTGATTTCATATATTTCAAAGAACTTGAGCTTCCCGACCAAAAGAAACTTCAAAATTATAAAAGTAATCTTTTCCCTCAGCCTGGGAAAGTTTGACTCTTAACAGTGAGTCTGAATTTTATAAAAACTTGCTACAGTGTTTCTAAAATATTTTACTTTACACCTTTTTGTATTTTCTTAACTAGGGTAATGGAATGAGTTGTTTCTTCCCACTACACTAATTATCAGGATTCTGATAACCTATCAAAAGTAGGGCAATGCAAAGTGACATTTTATACTGTAACTCAAAGTGGGAAGAAAGACAAAGAGCACACAATGCTTTATTGACTGCACACAATGCTTCTCCAACTTTGGGGTGCGTACAAATCACCCAAGGACCTTGTCAAAAAGCTGAATCAGATTTAGTAGATTTGAGAAGGGCTTGAGATTCTAACAGGGTTTTAAATGACATTGATGCTTCCTGTCTGAACACCATACTTTAAAGAATAAGTTGCTAGGATATATGACAACTTAAATATGCACAAACTGTAGATTGACTTTTATTTGCCAATGGTCTTATTACTTACAATTTACACTGACATCAGAACATTTAGAGAGCCTTTACTGCCTCCATCTCCCACCCTCATGAACCAAAGCCCCACCTATCTTTTTACAGTAGCAGAATCAGATGGAGCAAATAAAAGACCAATAACCACTCAAGAGGTTGGCTAAGGATATAGAAGAACCATAAGATGGAGGAAAAACAAAGGATTAAACGTACAAAAAGTCCAGGTGGGAATACCATTACTTTTGCTATCTGCTTATCCAAAGGTTTGGCCAGAAGTTACATATTAAGATTAAGGAATTATTTCTGAGTGGATCTGGGGTCAAGGTAACAACTTTGAACCTTTTTTATGCTGCATAAACTATAACATCTGACTTATAAGTAAAGGACTGACTAGTCTCAGCTAGAAGAAGAATCTTTCTCTTGCAGAATGTACCTTAGCTCCCTTCTCTGCATATCATATTCCCGAGGTTATGAGAGTTTTACAACGTACTTACAAAAAGATATACTCAAATCTATGAATGTCAAATTAATAATAAGAGATCTTCAATGCATTAACTTGTAATGCTAAGTTAAGTAGTTTTGTGTGGAATTCAAAATAATTTCTATGAGTATAGTAGCATTTTATACAAATCTATCATTATTGAGTATCCATTAAGCTCTGTATTACCTTCTATATTTGATGTTGCTATTTCCTAGACTCCTAACCTGTCCATTTGTGCACATGTGAAATTATAAAAATTGAACCACTAGAGCACATGTGAGAGACATTCAGTGCCAAGCAGGATCAGACATCTCTCTCCATTTCTCTCTGAGTGGATATATAGATAGATATCATATCAGTGATATTTGGTGAATGACTAACATACATTATGAGCTGCATACCAACAGAACAATCATCCATATATATGTGTGTGTGTGTGTGTGTGTGTGTATATATATATATATATATATATATATATACACACACATATATCTTTTACTCTTTATTAAAAGTCACTTAAAACCTTATATTTATGGTAATTAAATTTAAAATATTTTAAAGTGATAGTATTAATATCAAATATTCATTTTTTAAATTATAGCACTAACTTTTTAAAAAATATATAGTTTAGATGGCTTAACTTTATGTAAATCAGAATCTCAACTCTTTAGCTTCTGCTAATTGTAACATTCTTCTACATTAACACACAACTCACCTATATACTAACAGAATGACAGTGTACTTAATACAACTAAATATTTGGAACTGTTAAATATATTATTTTAAATGATAGATCTAAAACAGCTGCTGTAGTAAAAATTCAAGCATCAATTACTTTCATCCATATGTTTAGAGTCAGCATATACGTAGAATCAAATTACAATGCCTAATACAATGACCACTCCAGTCTCAACCTACTTATACCTTCCGAACATAAGCACATGAGTCATCTGTACTTCCTCTCCTTCAGTTCCCACATTTACATCATCTAGAAGTCCTGTCAGATCTACTTTAAAAATGTGTCCTGACTCTAACCACATCTCTCTACTCTCATACCCCAAGCTATAGAACACCCCATCTCTTCACCTGGGCAACTGTAATTGCCTCCCATCATTGTTGCCTCCAATCACTGTTGCCTCCATTTTCCCTGGAGTAGCTAGATCACCATAAACTTCCTTTGTTTGATAGGTCTTAGGGACTTCCCACTGATTTGAAAATAAAGTAAAAATTCTGTACTATTAATTACAAAATCCCTTGCTTCTCTGACTTCTTTCTTGTTCCATGAGTGCTCTCCTTTGCTCTGCTTAGCCAAGCTGGACTTCTTTCTAGTAGATCCCTAAAACCATTCCACATCTGCCCTAGTTCCTTTGCTATAACTTATCCCTCTACCTGGAATTCTCTTAATCAAAATCTTTGCATTGATGATTCACTTATCTTTGAGACTTCCATTCAAATGTCTCTTCTTTTGACATGTCATGTCTAACTATCCCTTTTAAAACGTTCTCTCCACTCTCAGTTCTTTATCTTCATTACCACTTCTTTTTTAAAACTGCATTATGAACACTCATGGCTACTTATTTAAAATTATCTTACTTATTTACTTTTAGTCTACTTTTCCCTGAACATATAACTCAGTGAGAGTGACAGAATTATCATCTGTGAATCTCCAGTGGCTTGAATGAATGAGAGGATGAATTGAAAAATTGTCAAAATGCAATATAAATAACTGAATAGTTATTTAGTGCTAGTATGGATCTATGTTGCTTATAAGTTACTCAACAAATATTTATATTTTTACATTTTATTTTTTGGAGGTTAGCATGGTATTAGTATATTAAGATGTGAGAAAGGAAATTGGTCTAAACTGGTTCTGAGGCAGAAATTTGGGAGTTGTTCTAACTTATAACCCCTTCTAGAAAGTATCAAATATTCAAGATATAATTTTAAGCAATATTTAGTAGAATTTGATGAGATGAAGTACCCCATTTGGGAAGTTAGAATAACCCACTCATAAATTACTGATCCTGGATCATCCTGTGATAAATTAATGCCTTTAACAAGGCATTTCTTCATTGTATCACCTTCTTCATCTTGTCTAAGAAAAACCTTTGGATTGCTTTTCTTGGATTATTTTTAGCTTTTAAAGAAAGTCTGAAATAAATTTTGAACATATGATTATAATTGTATAAAGAAATTCCTGTTATAGTTGAATAAGGCATTTCTTTCTTTCTTTATTCCTTGTTTCCTTTCATCACTCTTTCCTTCCTTCCCTCCCTCCTTCCTTCTTTCTTTTTGGTAAGACAAGTATTTCTTGATATTTTAATTGCTTCCTTTACCTTTTAAATTTTTATTTATTTATTTTTATTGTATTTATGACCCAGTGATTCCACTCCTGGGAATTTATCTGAAGATGCTCAAAATACTAATTTGAAAGATTATTTATAATCACCAAGATTTGGAAGCAGCCCAAGTGTCCATCAGTAGACAAGTGGACAAAACAACTATGGGACATTTACACAATGGAACACTACTAGGCCATAAAAAGAAGAAAATTTTACTCTTTGTGACAGCATGGACAGACTTGGAAACATTGTGCTAAGTGAAATAAGCCAGTCAGAGAAAGACAAATATATTATTTCACTCACATGTGGAATCTAATGAACAAACTGAACTAACAAGGTAGATTCATAGACAGAGAGAAGGCTGACAGCCCAACAGCATGGGAGAGGTATTAAGGGTTGGAGGGATCAAGTAAAAAAGAAAAAGGACTTGTGGTCATGGACAACAGTGTGGTGATTGCAGGGAAAACATGGGTGAGTGGAAGTGTAAGAGAGTATAAGGGGGATAAATGGTAATGAAGGCATTTATTTCTGCCTCTCCTATAATTTAGATTCTGTATAACAAACCAGCCCTACTGAGGTAAGTTTACGTTCAGTGTATCCTATAGCAATTCATTGTTAACCTCCTATAAGCTTTTGTATGAAACACATACTGTTTCTGTGGTTTTGATTGTGCTTTTCCTTAGACATTCCCTAGATGAATTTTCTATCCCATTCTTGCACTCTTAGAACATCTTTAGTGTCACAAGCACAGTCCAAGAATACCTCTTCCTCCAAATCTCCTTTGAATTCTCTAGAAATATTTGATTTTGAACAATGGCAATTCAGGCTGTTTAGATGTTTTTTGGAAATATATAGACATTTTTACTTTTTAAGTTGCTGCAAGAGTGGTGGGTGACAGGAGCAAGGGATTCTAAACACAATATTATTCTGCCCAAGACACTAGTATTTTGCCATTGAGACAGGTGAAGAAAAGTTTCACCCTCTTTTAAACTCCTGTTGTCCTCCAGTGACCCTATTTTGGGCTCCAGTCACCCCTTCAGGTGCATATTATAATCCTTCTACTAGACTAAAGATTCATTGACTGACTCTTGGATTTATTCTTGAGTCATCCTTATTTTTCCTACCAGGCACGTGATCAATGTATTTTTTGAAGTAGATCATTATACACATTTTAATGTGTTCCATTAGCCATGCACATTTACATTTGTTAACTAATACAAAAAATAATAAAGTTAATGGTAGAAATTTCAGGTATGCTGAATTAGAGTTCTGCTCCACAGGAGACAAGTAAAGAAGATATTTTTAGGGAAATAGAGAGTAAAGATGAACATCTGGTGCATTTATAAGTAGGGGCATTTCTATGTGGTTGTATTGTCCCTTTTCCAGGCCCTTACCACTTAAACTTGGAGAGTAAAAACATCACATCTATTCCTTACAAAACAGAAAAAAAGGGAAGCATATTTGATCAAGATTATTGCTGCATTCCCTTGCTGCATATAGCACATCTCATTTCTTTGTTTTCTAAATAAAATACAAACTAAATAGCTATATTAACTGTTTGAAGGCAAATTCAGCTGTCATATCTGAAGCTTTTTTTAATTTATTTATTTTCTTTTTTTAAGCAACTAATAATGAAAACTCAGAGTGATTAAAGCAATTTAAAGCAACCCCACGGCCTTGAAATTTATTGGACATCAATTTTGAAGTCTCTGAAGAAATACTTCGGAGAAATATTCTAAAGCTGTAATTTGGTGCTATTCTGTTGAATTTAGATGAGGCCTGTTTCAGTGTCCTCTGACATAGCTCCTTTTGATGCTGGGCAGGTCACAGTCTGTTCAAGGGGAAAAACAAGCTCTAAATGATAATTAATACAAAATGACTCAATCATTGTTGTTAATAGCCATGAATCTCTCACCCAGAAGTGAGGGTTAACTCTGATCTCTGCAAAATATCCTCTTCTTAGCTACAGGTTTGCCAGTAAGTCCATGGAGTACCACACAGAACCCCAGAGAGGGGGAGTGCGCAGTGGCACTTTACATTAATGGCACTCTTCATGTCCATGTTATGCTAATGGAGCAAGTATAGCACCCTGATGCAATGATGGCACTGAAACTGAACTTTTTAATGGCAATCATGCGTCTCAAAGGGCACAAGTCAGTGTCCTCCCAATGAGTTTAATCCATACCTGGAGAGGATAAAAGTTGGAAATGGTTACAGTATGCCAGTAAGTGCTTCATAGTAGCAGTTTCGGGGGGGAAAAATCCCTATTCTAGTCTCTCTAGTAAAGTCCTTAAAAAGCTTCTGATTTGACATTCATTGTGAAGTATTTTGTTAATATTAATTATGCTCATGTCTGCTTGCATTGAGATAAAGGAAATCGATCTCAATTCCCATTCATATGTGTGCACAAACTCTAGAAAGCTAAAATCCCTTACAAAGTTTACCCCCAATAATACATGCTGTGTTTAATCTGAGATTCATAAGGATGTTTGAAGTGAATCTTTGTAAATTTGGCCTCTCAAGAGTGGTATACAGAATCAGAACAAAGGGGGCTATTCTTTCCCCAAATTCATTTCAGTTATGAGAATGGGCATTAGGATCATCAAAGCAGGGGTACAAGAGTGGGTCCAACCTGATCTTGGGGGGAGACCTAGGATCCTTATTTTTGAAACATTCACGTGCCCTTTTCATTTGTCCTAACTAAATTGACACATTCACATATTTTCCCCTTTCTCTGTTCCCTCCCCTCTTTTGCTCACTCTTATGGGCTCTAGACAGGGTGGATTTTGTTGTTGGCATTTTCTTTTCCACTCATTTTTCACATCTTTTCTCTCTTCATTCAACTAACATATCTCCTTTCTACCAACTGCTGAACACTCCAAAATGTTGCTATTTTTAGTTAAAAACAACCCTAGTTTTAGCCCAGTGATCTCCAATAAATAGATATTATGTAAAACAAAATGGATTTTCTTATTAATAACTGCATTTTTTTAAACAGTAAGTTTAGCTGCACGGAAACGTGTCCACATACAGACCATGTGATGGGAAACCGGCAGGGCAAAAATAAATGAAGTGCTATTGTAATTGTGATTTTAAATTATTTTTAATTTACTCAGTTATCCTTTCCTATTTTCCTAAACCTCAGCTACAATTCATCTCCATTTCTTTAAAGCAATTGTGTTTATCAGTTCTACTAGGTCAGCTTTGTGTTATATAGAGTTTGTTTGGAAACCCAAAGATATTGCTGGGATTATGTCTTCTGGAATAGATGTTTAACCTTGGAGCCCTATTTTCTTCAGCACAGTCATTTGTGGGCAAACTATCAAAAGCACAATAAGGGTGTCAGAGTCCAACCCCAAGGAATGAAAAGCAGCAAAATGAGTGGCTACACTGAAATTTCAGAGTAGTCAGGAGGATTTCTATATCCAAAAGCATATCTAATCATTGTAATAGAATCTTTAAAAACCCTGCCAGCATTTCTCCACCACAGGTTGTCTGTGCACTCTTTTCCTTGCTTTTCTATTTTCTGTACAGAATGAAGGAAACATTTCATCACTTTCCCTTGCTTTTCTAAAACCAGACACATACTGTAAGTACACAGCTTCTGAGAAGCAATTAGAGTTAATGGGATTAAAAATCTAATCACACTACTTCTCTTGGCTTGTGTCTGCAGAACTGCAGAGTAAAGCCTAGCATTGGAAATGCACAAAAATGAGTTATTACACTAGTCCATGCAAGGTCTCTATAGCCCTTGTTTTAACTGGTTCTCTCCAAGGGCAACCTTTCATGGCTTGATCAGAGAAATGGTTCAGATTTATTTCTTACAACAGGGACATTTGCACTTTTTTTGCATTTAAATTGTTTTTGATATATATTAAAGACAACAGCAAGAAAAGAACCAGGAGTAAGCCCAGGACAAAAATACATTAAAAAATACATTCTCCTAAGTTCAGAGGGATGACAATCACCACAGAGACTCTCCATTTTCTTTCAGGAATGTTTCTACTTTAAGAAGTTGGAAGGAACAGAGATGTTCCTGCCAAAGCATTATGGGAAAGTGGGACAGTCACTGAAGAAGGCAGAGGAGGCAGGGATTAGAATAGATGTACTCTGGCATCCCTTTTCCACTGAAGTTCCATGAGCATATGATATGAATGACTGGCTGGTAATATAATTATGGTGCAGATAATTTAATTTTTAAGATATCAGGCAAGAAGATACATATTGTACATTAAAAGAGACAGACATGGAAAGAAGCAATTCCACCATAGAAAGATGGATGGCATAGTCTTGATCCTCTTTTGTCCCATAAAGTTAAACAATAATAATAATGATAATAATTCTAACACTTATTAAAGTTCTAACACCATGGTACCATTCTAAGTATTTACTACATATTTTCATTTAATCTCATAACCCTGTGAGGCAGCTATTGTTATTATATTATTATTACTATTATTGTTATTATTGTTATTATTATTATTATTTTGCACAGAGAGAAACAAAGGCATAAGATAATTTAGTAATTCACCAAAGTCACACATTTGTCAGTACCAGGGCCAAGACTAGAATGTAGGCAGTGTGGCTCCAAACTCCAGCTGTTAACTGCGGTGTATAAATAACAATATTTTCTTGAAAATCACCATTCTGATTACTTTCATATGGGGAAAACTCTTAAATGCCCTTCAAGAGTACCTGAAAATCTATTTGCAAAGAAAAATAAAACCTACCCTCAGTTTCTCTATTAAATCCAACTGCTTTCTCTGTGCAATTAAGTCAGCTTTGTTACTGCTGCATATATATCTATTTTATATAACTTTTTCAGCATTTTAATGACCACCCTCTACAACTGTGACATAGTCACCTTACCTCCTGTCACCTGGTCTTGTCTGTTCATTGCATTTCTGGGGAATGGCCAGGCAGCAAATTGAATTTCATCATATTTTAATCTAAGAAAAACACAACTAGCAAAGTTTCTCATAATCCAAGGGCAAATGAAAACAACTCTTAGCTCCAAGATCGTCAATTATATTGGATTCTTACAATTTCCCTCTTCATTAGTTTGTAGTTATATTCAACTAACATCAACACACAGCAAGTACCTAGCAACCAACAGAAAGATGTAAGATAACACAGGAAGTTCCTGACAGTTTCAAAAGGAAATCAGCTCTAGATAATGCAGAATATTTTTCTGTAGAATTATATCTTACACGGGGTTAGGTTATAAAGTCAATGATTAATGTGAATATCAGCTAGAAAAAAATTATACCAGAAGAGATCTTAAATCACACACAATGGGCTTGTCTGCATGGTTTTTGTTTGAAACAGAGCTGTCTCTTGATAGGGTCTCTACATGCTTAGTGTTTCCTCCATACAGGATCAGACCAGTTAACTCTGCTGAGCATAAGATACAACACATGGCTTATATTTAGGAGTCATATTGTATAAAAAAGCCCCACCCACCCTTCACTCTTGGAAACTGGGCATAGTTAAATTTGTATATGTGCATTTCATGCAGCATCCTTCAAATTCAAAGAAACAAAAATAATTATTAGTTTTAAGCTTTAGATTAATCCATTTATTGAATCATAAATGTGAGTTAATGTATATTTGCTTAGGAAAATATTTAAGTGATACTTTCTAAGTTCTAGCAAATTAGAATAATAAAAAAGTGAATAAAATGATTTTTATTTTGAATGTTGATGTTTAAATAAAATTGTTTTAATCAAAGGAGTAAGAAAGGCAGATATAAATTTTGGAAAGGGCATTTTCCTACATTTTTTCCCTTGTAGAATTTATTTTAGTAAAGAATTACTTTTCCAAAGTGACAATTTTAAGAACATAAATGTTCATATTCTCTGATCGGTAACTAAGGAAAATATCCAAATAAATGGAAAATCAACAATAAATATGGGGTATTCAAAAAACAAAAATAGGTATTATTAGTGACACTTACCTGTGATGTAATATTATGTAATATTCCAGCAAGATGCTCTTAACAATGGGTAATGATGTATAAAATTAGTATGACATGATAAAGTGATTTTTAAAATACTTAATGTGGCATATATTGCTAGTTACTTATTCAATACTCATTCTAAACCTTTTTTAAAATTAATGCATCTCCAATTTCTAAGGAGTAACAATATTACTAGATTCAAAATAAAGAAACATTTGCTAGTCATGTGACAGATTTCTGGCCATTGAGATGTAAGTGGAAATCAGTGGGAGGATCTTCCAGGGAAGCTCTTTTGAAAAAGGACATTATCTGTTTGTATATACTCTGCCACTGGTCTTTCCCCCTCTTCATGCCTAAATAGTTTACTGTCATGCTCCACCCCGAGCAGCCACCTTGAAAGCATGAGACAATGTATGAGGATAAAAACTACCTAGCAAAGGTACATGGCCATAAAGAGAAGGAGCCCCTGTACTTCTTTTTTTGTGAAGAAAAATATGTAACTAATATGTTTAAACCACTGTTTCACAGGATTTTTCAAGCTATGTTACTTAGGTATGAATGCAATCTACAACTCATATAATAAATTATCCGAAACAATGATCGCAAACACACACACATACAGAATGCGGGTATCCTAGCTTTGCACAGTCTCACTATGACAATATTTCAGCTACTATAATTTAGTTTAAATCACAGCAGTTTTTCTTTTTTTTTTTTAAGATTTCATTTATTTATTTTTAGAGAGGCGAAGGGAAGGGGAAAGAGAGAGAGAAACATCAATGTGTGGTTGCCTCTGATATGGCTCCCACTAGGGACCTGGCCCACAGCCCAGGCATGTGCCCTGACTGGGAATCGAACCTGCGACCCTCTGGTTTACAGCCCATGCTCAATCCACTGAGCTACGCCAGCCAGGGCTAAATCACAACAGTTTCTTAAAACCACGGTTCTAATTTCAATTACTATAAAATATTAACAGTGAGTTATTGCATTAAGTAAAAACTCCATTACTAGCTGTTCAGTTTACAAATTACTACACAGCAAACCAGATGCTTATTTTGATCAATGACCAATCATATTACTTTTTCAAAAGTATGTTGGTGATTGGTTATTGCACATCTGTTGTTCATTTCACACATAGACAGCAAAGTGTATAGTGGGATTGTCATCCAGTAAAGTCCAGGGAACATTTTTCGAAAATGGATAATGGAAAGAGGGAATTGGCCAATGAAGAGGGAAATGCAGCACAGACCTGAAAAGTAAAAAATTCTAGTCAAATGCAATGAAATTATAGAAAAATAGCTAAGCATGGGAATGTTGACCCTGCAGCCATTTGAGAGACTCTCAATATGCCAGAGGAACTGAGTGAAGAGAAATATACCAACATAAATGAGGAAAGGTCATGATGAAAAGAATGAAGATGTCCCGGAAAGAAACAATGCTAGAAAACACACACACACACACACACACACACACACTCTTCATGTTAAATAAATGCTCAGAAATATTTCACAATATTGATTGTGTAACGCTTAAAATCCTGGAAGCTGATTCAGACTTGGATAGGAAAATAATATTTTACCAAGGCACAGAAAAGATAATAATTTCATATTATAAGTAATATGGATGAGGAGAAGGCAATCACTATTCAATCACTCCTGATAAGAGTTTTTTAAAAATATATAGCTTCATTAAGGCATATTTTATGGTCAGTTTATACCCTTATTTCAAGGGTATAATTCAGTGACAGTTTTTTGTAAATTTATGAAATTGTGCAACCATCACTATTCAGAATTTTAAGAACATTTCCCTCATCCCAATAAAATCTTTCATGTTGATGTACTGTAAATCCTGTTCCCCTCAACTTCCAACATAGGCAAACAACAACCTCTGTTTCTCCATAGATTTCCCTTTCCTGGACATTTTATGTAAATATAATCATACCATGTATAGTCTCTTGTGTTTGCCTTCCTCAACTTAGCATAATGGTTTTGAGGTTTATCCACTTTGTAGTATGTATCAGTAATTCATTCTTTTTTTTTTGCTCCTGAATAATATCCAACTGTCTGGCTATATCACACATATTAGTTTATCCATTCACCAGCTGATGAACATTAGGTTGTTTCCAAATTTTGGCTCTTATGAGTAATGCCACTAGAACATTTGTGTGTTTTGATAAGAATATTTGGAAAACACATTTGTGTGTTTCAAAGAAATAGACACTTTAATTGTCAATATTTTTGATGTTTTAAATTATAGTTTACTAATATATATTTAATGAATTTTTAATTTCCGTGTTTATTTATACTTAATAGTAGGAGAGTTTTAATATTTGAAGAAAAATATTTGCAGATTGTGGAACATTTGTAATTTTTCCCATTGATCATTAAGATCACTTTGTATGGTTTCACTTGAATTGTTGTTTTTCAGCCTCACACTATCATGCAGAATGAGGTTTGCTGGTATGCACACACACAAGATTAATGTGTTTATACAAAAATATATTAGTTATCAGAGGTGATGGGCTTATAAAGCATTTTTCTAATATTAACATTACTTTAACAACTAAAAAATAAAATGTAAAAATAAATTATGTGGGGGAAATTGATTTCTTTTTATCTTAATATGGAGGTATCATTTGTAGTACTTTTGTACATATCAGCATAATTAAAATAATGTTTTGTCTTTGATAAAACAAAGGTAGGCTAAGAGAGAGAGAGACTGACTTATAATTACTTCATAAGAATCAGAAGAAGGAAGAAAGGAAAGCAATGGATGTTAAGGAGACTGTAAGAATGCCTTAAGAAAGTCCTGTAGTAGATCCATGCTATATGTGGAATAAGGGTCTTTTGAGGAGGTGGCACATCAGAAGCAGTGATTCTGAGTCCTCACTCTCAGAACCTATTTGGTTTCTGAACTTTAAGTTGAGCGAATCAAAAAATTTAGATATGTTCATATGGC
>PVIA01015377.1:0-23005 GCA_004024845.1 Tonatia bakeri
GTGGTGGTGAGGGTGGTGGTGAGGACGGTGGTGAGGAAGCCAGTCATCATCCTCTTCCTTTTCCTCTTCTTAATTCCACAGACTTATTTTGTGGGGATCAGGTCCCAGGTGGAGCTTTGGGGACCTGAGAGTGGCTGAGGTACAGTCAGCTCTGCCTTTGAGCTGCTCAAGTGCAAAGGGGCAGGTAAGGTGCAACAGGAACAGCCAGGCCCTGGCCGGAATCAGCCCCCTCTGATCACTGTCCTCACTGCCTGGTGACGCGACTGCTCCCTGCCAGACCAGGAGCTCAGTGGACAGAGACTTTACTCCCTTGGTTGCTGCCCCTTCCCCGGTACCCAGCACAAGAGTCACTTGTTCAGTGGATGAACGGAAGTCGGGGACAATCAGACGAGCGGAGGTCGGAGGGGTTAGCCATTCTGGAGGAGCCGGTGGAGGCAGCAGCGCCCAAGTGTGGCCCTGGGGCTGGGCAGGGTGTAGAGATAAAGGTGGCTTAGAAAGAATCCACAGGAGAATCGTGTGGGCAGGTCCTCGGCTCAGGTCCAGGCCCACCTTGCCCCTGGTTACTCGATGCCTCTCTGTGGGCCTGTCTCCCCATTTGGCAGGCAGATAAAGGACCAGGTGGCCTTGCAGAGCCACAGCCACTGTACGCAGGGCCTGCTGCGCCTGGGGGCACGATGGCGGGGTGAGTCCAGCCCTGGGCACCACCTCACCTGTCTGGAGACTCCGCAGGTGCTCCGTGTGGTTGGAGCTGTAGTTCCAGCCGGGGATGCTCAGGGTCTGCAGGTGAAGGCTGGGGGGCAGCGTCACGGCCTCCTGCTGATGGGGGGCCGAGTGACTGTGGCCAGTCTCTGCAGAGCAGATGGCTGGGTGAGGGAGAGGGTGTGGGGTCAGACTCCCCCACCCCGGGGCATTCGGAGCTCTCCACACTGTGGTCCCGTCACAGCCAACAACCCCCAGCCTCGCCACAGGCAGCCCATGCTGGGACTTTAGTCCTTGAGACCCAAAGTCCAAGTCTCAATTCCTTTGTGGGGAGAAGACCTGCGGCCCCAGAGCTGCTCACAGCCATGCCCCAGGTGGAGGGGCAAGAATCTCCACAGGCAGAGAGACGCACAGGTGACGAAAGGAGGGAGGGGGAGAGTCTCATGAAGGTTCCAGCCTCCTCAGAATAAAGTCCCCATGGCTCAGACGTTCAAGTGGGATTTCTCTCACTTGCACCAAGAGAGACCAGAGTGAGGCCCGCTGGACCGAGCCGACCACAGCCACGGAGCTTGCTCAGACATGGCAAGTCCCCCGTGTGGGAAAGACTGCCTTTCCCAGGGAGGACCACAGACCGACCCAGGAGCAGCCCTTGCCCCTGCTCGCCAGTCAGAGCCTGCTCCTGGAATCTGCAGCACAGGACCCAGCGGGGACGGGCAATGCTGGGAGGGAGGTGGCGCCCGGGAGGCCTGGAACTGCCCTGCCTGCCGCAGGCCCAGGCCACTGCCGGCTTCCCGTTCATCTGCAAGCCTCCCCAGGCTCTGCACCCCTAGCTGCTCCTCCAGGGTCCTCTACTGCCAAATGAGAGGACTCGGGTGACTCTCTCAGCGCAGACCCATGACCTCACCTCGGCCGGCAGTGTCTTACTACCCGACAGGTCACCAGGTCACCATGTCACCCGGCCCTCTCCGGCCCCACCCCTCCTGCCCTGGGCCCGGACCTGCCTGGCCACGTCTCCTCAGAGGACACCCCATGAGGACTGCCTCAGGCGAGGACTGGGCCCTACACTTCTACAGCCTGCCCCACGCAGCCTGGCCCCGAGGGCACCCACCCCCACCCAGGGCCGCCCTGGCCCAGCTGGCTCCCTCTGGGCCCCCTACCGGTCAGCCTCCCCAACAGCACCACCGGCCGGTGCTGCAGGGCCAGCGCGCTCCTCTGGCGCAGGCGGGCGGTCACTGGCAGGGGTCCCAGCAGGAGCCAGAGGACCGGGCGGGCAATCGAGGTGTCGTTCAGTGTGACATCGTAGTCCAGGGACAGTTCCAGGTTGTTCCACAGACGGCGGTGGAGCATGACCTGCGGGGAAGGGCGGGGTGACGCCCTTTGCACCTTGGGGCCGGGGGGCAGGGCGGGCCTCCTCCTACCTCCACCTGTCCCTTCCCCGGGCTGGAGACGCCGTGCGCCTGCTCTGACAGTAGCACCAGCCTGCTCCTGCCGTCCTCGATGTGGGCTGACTGCGCCATGGGGTAGTAGTTCTGTGGGCGAGACAGGGCCAGGGACATCGGGCAAACGGTGAGCTAGGCCGCCTGGTCAGGGTCACCTCTGGCCACCCCAGCCAGCTCCCGGCTCAGGCACAGCAGCAGCTGGAGGCGGCACGGGGAGGGGCTCTGAGTCCGGAGGCAGACAGACAGGGACTCACGCCCGGCTCTCCCGCCCCCTGGCCACATGAGCTGGGGAACTGAGCCCACTCAAGCCTCCACCTGTCCTGTAAACGGGGCACAGAGACGCACTCTGGACACAGATGCCGGGAGTGGGCGATACGGGCCTGACAGGGGCCCGTGGCCGACAGTGCTGGCCGTGTGAGGGCCCCACGGGCCGGGTCCCCCAGGGCAGGACATCCTGGGGCTGATAGACTAAATGGCCCCGGATTGGGGCCCCGCCCCAGAGGGTGAGGGCCAGCAAACAAAGGAAGTGGGGAACAGAAACTCAGGGAAGGCAGAGCAGGCAGGCACACTGCGCTGTGATGGGCCCCCAAGGGAGGGAGATCACAAAGGCATTTCAAGGATGTACGAGGTGCCCAGCACCCCGCCTTGCCTGGATTCTCCCATGGGACCCGCATGGCTCTGGGGCGAGGAGTTACCCCCATTCCCAGGAGAGCTCCCAGGAGCAGGGAAGCTACGTTACCTGCCCAAGGTCACCCAGCCTGGAGCCAAAGGCTATGGGGGCTGACTCTGGCATCTGACTTTGGGCTGCGCTCACTGTGGCCCCGCTGCCAGCAGTGTCCTGGGCTGAGAACACCGAACACGGGTCAGCCCCCATAGCCTTTGGCCCCGGGTCAGGTCCCGCTCGGCCCCGGCCAGGTGCCACCCCCTCCTCCACAGAATGGCTCTCTGACAAGCCCCTCCTGGTACAGAAGAGGAAACCAAGGTACAGACAAGACCCTCAGGGACCTTCCTCAGCACGCGGTGGCCCTGGAGTTCAGACACCAGGTTGACCTGAGACTGGGTCTCCAGCCCCTAATGACAGCACGTGGGCTGGGCCCAGACAGGCTCTCCCCAGAGCCTCTGCGGCCATGTGTCGGTGGGGAAGCGCCCTCCGGGCTGCACCTGTGGGCACCGTGCCCACGGGCGCCACAGGCGTACCCGGGAGATGATGTTGTTGGCGTAGCGCTGGTAGGGCCTGCGCTGCATCTGGTAGCCGTTGCTGTCCGAGTAGAGGACCTGCTGGGTGGGCAGGTCGGTGCTGGTCCGCAGCACGGCCTCGCGGTTCAGCTCCAGGGGGCCCACCCGGAACTCCTGCTCCATGCGTTGGCACAGCAGGTCCGCGTCGTAGCCACGTGGCACGTGGGCCAGGCGGGAGTAGATGGCGTATGTGGGATTCTTGGCGCTCACCGTCCTGGAGGGAAAGCACCAAATCAGTGAGCCACCTCCCAGAGCCTCTGGATGCTCTCCCCTCCCCCTGTCCTCCACTCCTGCCCTTTCTTGCTTTTCTCCCTCCCTCCCTCCCCCCTCCCTCTGCAGGCGGCAGGGCACCCAGGTGCCTTCTCAGGGACAGGAAGGGAGGAGCCCAGTGCCCCCACGGTGCGGGTCTCCAGCCTGGCCTGACAGCCTCTGTCTGTGCTGTTAGTGGAGACACGGGCAGTCCCCTCTGTGTGTGAGTCCCTGGCCCGTGGGCTCCTGTCCCAGCACATTCAGATGAAACCGGGATGCAATTCATTTCTTCATCCGACTTCCACCAGGCAACGACCGTGTGCCAAGCACAAGCCCAGGAGCTGGGCATCCGAGCGAAGATGGGCCCTCGACCCCCGCCCTCGTGCACCTACTATGTGCTGGGCACGGCCTGCACGGAGGCCAGCGCACCTGTAAAAGTACTGCCGGATCTCAGTCACAAGAGTCCCGTCTACGACCTCCATCCCCACCGCTTTCCACTCGGGGCTGGCGGGCTGCCCAGGCGCGAACACGTAGTTATCGGACACTGCACCCAGGTTCGTGTCCCCGTTGACGTGGTACTCCAGGAACTCCTGGGTCACGCGGACCGTCCGGTTACTCTGCCTGCCAGGCGGCAAAGAGAACGCTGTGTTGCTGTCAGGGACAGTGTCTCCCAGGTATCACCCTCAGGAACTGGAACCAGCCGCCCCCCCCTCTGCGTAGTCACCAGCCGTGAATGGGGAGGGGAGTGACCGGCACAGACTCCGTGAAGCTCAGGCACTTCATTCAGAGAAGAGCCCTTCACGCCCTGACTGGTGTGGCTCAGCAGACCGAGCACGGGCCTGTAAACCAAAAGGTCACCGGTTCATTTCCCAGTCAGGGCACGTGTGTGAGTTGTGGGCCAGGCCCCCAGGAGGGGGCGTGCAAGAGGCAACCACACACTGATGTGTCTCTCCCTCCCCTTCTCCCTCCCTTCCCCCTCTCTAAAAGTAAATAAATAAAATCTTTTTTTAAAAAAGCCCTTCACACCCCATCCAAGTCCCTCCCTGGCCCTGAGTGGATCACAGCAGAGGAGGGGACAGAGGCTGGGTGACAAGCCACAGGGGCACAAGCATAAGGCTAACGCTGCCACAGAGGAAACTGCCCACAGAGGCAGCGCAGGGTCACCCGGGTGGACGGCCTCGGCCACCGCCCCCCTCCCAGCAGCCCCCTACAGCACAAGGACAGGTTTTTTCACGCTGACTCCAAGCTGTCCCATGCCAGAGCCTTCACCCACTTCCCGTGGTCAGACACTCGTGACCCCGTGGGCAGGGATTATAAAGCTGTGTCTCCGCGGAGGCTCCTGCGGCGGGAGGTGTGACATCGCCCAAGACCGCACTGGCAGCAGGCGCGTAGCCAGGACGCAGGCCCACTCCCACGTGGCTGCCTGCACCCGACCACCCACTGGGGTCTGGGGGAGGGAGAGGCGGGGGCAGGGGAGGCCAGAGCCTGCTGACACACGTTTGGGCTGCGGACCTGTGTGGCCTGAGCCACCTGTTCCCACAGCGTGTCGCCCTGCTGGGCAACTGAAGGGGAAGATACACCTCTCCACCCACTCTGGGGCTTTCTCAGGGACAGTGCTGGGGACGGGAAGGGAGAGCAGGTGCCCAAGGAGCCCCTCTGAGCCCCTCAGATGGAGGGAGGGAGGAGAATCCTTCCTGTCGGGCTGGCACCAAGGCCACTCCCACCTGCTCCCAGCTCCCCGCCTGGCTCCCTCGTAAACACTCCCCTGCAGACACCGAGGACGTGAAGAGCCCCCACAGATCGGGAGAGGGACCGATCTCACCTGACAAGGGACTTTCCTCTAGCAGAGACAAAGAACGCCCGCAAGGGAGGACTAGAGAGGCAGCCCCGCTGTCTCTTTAAAACGGACGAAGGACACGTGCAGACGTCTCACCAGGGAAGACACGCAGATGGCCAGTGGGCACGGCGAGAGCCGCTCAGCACCAGATCAGCGGGACATGCAAGTCAGAACCGCCTGGAGGCGCCACTTCACACCCCGAGGATCGCTATCATCACCGAAAAGACAGGCCATGACAAGTACTGGTGACGAAGGGACCCCCACACACCGTGGCGGGGCTGGAAGACAGAGTGGTCGCTGTGGCAGACAGACTGGCAGCTCCTCAGACGGTTGAACGCAGACTTGTCCTGTGTCCTGTGCGTCCCAGTGAGGCCGCACGGGGGGGCCCGCCCGAGAGGAAGGAAAGCGGTGACGCACGAAAGCACGCTCGTGCGTCGCCATAGCAGCATGACTGCCCAGAGCCGAAGAGTGGGCATAAGCCAAAGGCCCATCAGCTTCAGACTGGACAAATAAAGGCGGTGTGTGGAAGTCGTGGAATATTACTGAGCCCCGAACAAGGAACGCAGTGCTCCACACACGTGCGCCCTGAATGACCCTTGGAAATGCGACGCTACGTGCCAGAAGGGCCATGTGTCACAAAAGGGCCGCATGTGGTCTGTTTCCATTTTACGAAATGTCCAAATCCGGAGAGACGGTAAATACATTAGACCTGCCAGGGCCCTCGGGGAGTGGAAAATGGGGAGCGTGCGTCTTATCTTCGGGGTGACAAACACGTCCTGAAACTGAAGGTGGAGAGGCTTGCACAACTCTTCGAGCATGCTCAAGTCATTCGACGCGCACAGTTTAAAGGGGCGAGCTGTGCGACACGAGAATCACACCGACAGACCTGTCATCCAGGAGAACGGCAGCCCCGCACCTGAGCCTGCGATGGGGTCTGGGGGCGCGCACCCCACTCCCACCCCGGGCCTCTGCACAGGCGGCTTCCTTCTGTGGAACAGCTGCACCTCGGCTGCGCCAGCGGATCCTCCAGCCCCTCACGGCCTCAGGCCTGACCTGGGGTCTCCCCCAGCCCGGAAGCCTCCCCTCAGCACCCCTGCCCCCAGCTCCAACAGCTCCCCCGCGTCGATGATGCATCAGGCACTGGCTTTGCAGGTTAGCCCCAGTTAGGACTTCAGGGAGACCCGTAAGGGACTCCCCTTTCCTCAGCCAAGTCCAGAGCGACTGAGAGACAGATGGGCTCAGGCAGATGGACAGAAGGACCTGGCTCACGGGCCGGGCATCTGAGGGCTGGGAGAAAGGGGTGGTAAGCAGGAGGCAGCCCTCGCCAGGGCAGCCCAGATGGGGCACGGGGCCCCAGTGACGGACCCCCAAGCCAGCATCGGATTCCACCTTCTTCCACCGGATCGGGGAGCTCAGAACATGGGGTTGTACCCCATTTCTGATGCTCCCCCACACTGCCTGCCCTCAGCCCTCCTACCGACCAAACACTCTCAAGAAGATCCCCATTTAGAGGGACATCCCAGGGGTGGCCTGAGGCTGAGGTCCGGGTGACTCCCCTCGCAGCCACTCTCCCCCTCCCCCTCACTTCCTCTGGGGGTCCTCCCAAACTGCCAGCTGGCGGTCCCTTCAGGAGCTGGCAGTGGGTATTCTGGAATAGGCGGCTGGGCCAGAATGAAAACTACTGGGGATGTGGCCTGAGGGGGGACAGGGTTTGCCCCTATGCCACCAGGGAGGCCCCCCCAGGAGTCAGCTGCCCTCTCTGCTGTGAAGAGGTAGCTCCAGGTTGAGTGCAGATCGGCACAGGTGTGTGGATGGGTAGAAAGGTGGGCGGGTGGCTGAGTGAACAGGCGGGAGGGGATATGGATGAACGGCAGGGTCGATGGGAGGATGGAGGCGTGGTTGGGTGAAGAGTTGAGTGGGGGGTGGCAAACGACAGGTGGGAGGCAGCGGTGGGTGCACGAATGAATAAATGGGGAGATGGGGAGTTCGGTGGGTGGGTGAGTAAGTCAGTGAATTTTATGTTCCTCTAAGTTTTAAAAAGTGACTAAAATGAATATTATATTTGTTCCCTGGGGTGGGGGATCCTTTAACACCCTTTTTTCTTCAGAATCTACGGCTCTGGAATAAAAAAAGTTCAAGACAGTCTTCTTGCACTGACCAAAACTCACGCTCCTAGAAATAAAGATGGTAAGAGACAGAAAGGCCCCGCCCCACCCCCAGGTTCTTCTCCCAGACAGGTGAGGAGATAAAGGCCCGAGTGAGGAAAAGCCAGCCGGAGCCTCGGGCAACGCCTCCGCCTCGGAGCCGGCCATGGCTGCACCTCACCTCTCCCAGATGCTGTGCATCAGGTTGGTGTCCCGGTCGAGGAAGACAGTGTAGCACCCATTGTCCACGGGCACCAGGCGCCTGCCCCAGGGCCTGGTGTGTGTCCTCAGCCTGCGGTCAAACTTGGTGGTGAAAGCCTTGGCAGAGCTGGCTGCTCCGTCACCCTCCTGGGCCTCCTCGGTGGGCCTGATGCTATAGTACCGGTAACTGAGGCCCGGGACTGTGGCCAACACATACAGGTCATATTTATGTGGCGCCTCCTTCGTTTTCTGGACCTGCAGGGCCCAAGGTACGGGATGCGACAGGTGCTTCAGGGCCGGAGGATACCGGTCTCCTCAGTGAGCCTCAGCTCGCCCTTCTCCCGGGCTGGGCGCTCACTGCCCAGGAGGTGGCAGGGTCCTCCCATCACTGCACTCAGCTGAGCTCCGCTCCTTGCATCCGTCCTGCTCAACGGGATCCATCCCCGGCCTCCCTCCCTCCCCTGCCTCCCTCCCTCCGCGCACCAGCATCACCTACTGCCCTCCCTTCCCAGCGCACCTTCTGTTTCCTTCCTCTGAGCCATTGCTCATGCTGTTCCCTCTACCTGGAAGGCCTTCTCTGGGAACGGGGCAACCTTATTCCCCAGTCCTCTGATTTTGCATGAGGGGTGCTTTCAGGGTACCCCCTGGTCTTTCTCACCCCCCATTCCCTGATCTGAGGAGGGGACTTGAAGAACACACGGGGCACATTCACAACCCCCTCACTCTCTAGGGAGAGCACACAGTCTCTGAGCCCTTGTGGGAGGCCTTTTGGGGAAGCCCGTGAGCGCACCCACAATGGCCACACAGCCCCTCCCACCTAGGCTCCACCTGAAACGCAGCAGACATCCTGTGCCCCCACACCCTGCTCTACCGGGGCCTTCCTCTGTCATCGGGACCACAGTCCGTATTTTCTCATGTTTACTGCCTGTCTCTCCAGCCTGAACTCGGACCCCTCAGGGCAGAGACTTGGTCAGCACAGCATCCCAGCGCCTGGACAAGGCCCGACACAGAGTGGGCGCTCCGGAACATTGTCAGGTGATTCGCTCTGAGTGGGGTCGTGTCTGGCAGGAAGGGGCATCACGTGCCGGGTCTGCGCAAACCCACGCCTTCCTCCAGCCCCTCCGGGGCAGACGGACGCCCCTCCTCCATCTCAGCAGAGGACGGCTGCCGGGCTCCCGGGCCATTGCTCTGCAGCCTGATTCTTCATTGCTGCGTCTCCCCTTCCCCACAGTGACCTGGCCAGGGAGGCCAAGTTCAGCCCAGAGCCGGCCCGGAGGAGCGTGTGCTGAGTGGCTGACAGCAGCTCCCCTTCTGCCGCCCAGGGAGGGGCCGCAGAGTGACAGGCCGGGTGTCCCGGGGAACCCCGTCCAGCTCCAGGCAGCGGAGGAGGTGAGCAGGGACCACACGTGCACACTGGTGTGGGGGTGCTGGGGAGAGGCGGCATGGGCCCCCGCCCCTGACCTCAGCGCCCCCACAAAGCACCCCATCAGGACACCTGAAGGCCTGTCCCAGGAGGAGTGGAAACTCACATTAGACTCTGAACAGTCCCCACGGGAGGGGGAGGGAAAGGGCCTCCCGTGCCGTGCACAACACACCGGATGCCTTCCAGGGAGGGGTCAGTACCTGGGAGGCCCAGTGCCAGTCCCCTGGGCGGACCCCACAGGTCCTCAGTGGACACCCCCCACATTGACGCCCTCGGGGAGGGTGGGGTCGGGGGACAGTCACGTCAGCTGCTCCCATTCCAGGGAGTGCCTGGCCCGAGCAGGGGTCAGCCGCCGCAAAAATCACGCCCATACCTGTGCGGGAACAGAGCGGCCTGACTCGTCTGTGACGCTGACCTTGGAGAAGCCCACCGTCAGGCTGATGATGGAGGTGACCGTCCAGGCCAGGGGGTTGTAGACCGCAGCGGAGCGAGCCTCGGTCGCCGGGCCTGCAACCAAGCACAGATTCACGCGTTGTCATGGCGCCCTCGGCACGGGAGAGACGGGCAGTGAGCCCTGGCCCATGGAGCCCCCAGGGAACCCACGGAGAGGGCCGGAGGCAGGGGTGGTCAGCCCAGCAGGGCGCTCCATGCTGTCCCGTGCAGGTCCCTGTTCCCAGGCAGGAAGGGAACAGCGCCCCCCCACTGCCCCCCCAACAGCTGAGGTTCCCTGTGCTCCTCACTCACCTGCCCCATCGGCACACCCCACTGATGAGGAAAGGGAGGCCCAGAGAAGCAGAGTCACCCGCCCAGGGGAACCCCGCTCCTAAGGCCTGGCTCCCAGACTTTGAGTGCCTGTCCTGAGTGATTGGAGAGTTCTCTGGAACCTGGAAGGTGAGCCCAGTTGCCTAGCCCAGCTTCTGAGACCCCTGCAGTACGGACCTTAAACCCCTTTCTGTCCCACCCTGCAACCTGTGCACCCCGAGCTCCAGCCACGCCTGCCACCCCCTGAACACACTGCAGGGCATCCAGCCCCCACCTCTGCCCAGGCTGCCATGACAATGCTTCCCCGTTGGCCTCTCCACCTACTCCTCGCTCAGAGTGCCACCCACGTAAGCTCGTGGGAAGGGACTACCACCCAGGCAGTATGGTCACGGCCCTGGTCCTAGCTCTCTCCACAGCCGTCCCTCCCACTGACCCCAGTTCCTGAGGGCAGGTGCTGCGTGTGCTGCCCTGTCCCCACAGGCCACCCAGAGTGTGCAGGTGGGATGGGGTCATACACAGACACAGAGGAGAGGGTGAGCAGTGGCACCAGAGGCGAGACATGCATGGTGACAGGGTGCAGGCTGAGGGTGGGGACTGGGGGCAGGGTGCAGGGTGCAGCCTTGTGCACAGAAAGTCTTTCTGTGTCTGAAACCCCCTCGGACCCCTCAGATGGGTATGGTCGTCCCCGCATCCACGTGAAATGCTCACAGTCATGGGCACCACGCTGAGATGACATGTACCCAAGCTGAGCTCAGGACACATGCCAGGAGCCAGGCTGAGACCAGGTCCCTGAGGACACCCGCTTCCTCAGCAAAGCAGGGCAGCATAAGGCCGAGGGTTCGACCCCTTCCCACCTGAGTGGCCCCCGGCAAGCCCACGGCCACATGTCTGTCCGTGTCCTCAGCTCCAGCACGGGGCCGGCAGCAGTCCTGGCCGGCACACAGGCCACGGGGTGCCACGCCGACTGCCGCAGGGAGCGGGCTGGGCCAGTGCCCGGTGCTGCCTCGTGTAGGGCGAGCAAACGGAGGCTTAGGGAGGTGACGGCACTGGCCCAAGGTCAGGCCGAGGGTCAGAGCACGTGAAGCAAGTGACTCCTGAGTCTGAAGTTCAGGTGGTCCAGGCCCCCTCCCCGGAGCCCCCGCCAGGCCCCAGGCCCCACCCCACCCTGTGGGGCCTCGCTTACCCGCATGGGCCTGTGTGCTGTCCAGGGCGATGGAGGACATCAGCTGGAGCACGCCCCGAGTCCCCGCACGCAGGTGCTCTGCAAACATGTTGCTCACCTTGACGGCCTCAGTCCCGGTGACGGCGTCATGGTGCTGGACCTGCGGTCCCCAGCAGGTACGGGAACAGTGGGGTCAGGACTTGCCACTGCAAAGCACTGCCCAGGCACCTGGCAGCACCCAGGCCGGCCACCCTTCTTCTCTGCAGGAGCAGGGAGGGGGGTGGGTCCTGGTCCCTCCCACGTCACAGGGAGGAAACTGAGGCTCAAGGAGGCTGGCCTTGCCCGTCGTTTTCTGACCTTGTGGAAACCTGCCTCCTGAGTCCCCCACCTTGGGCAGACGAGAGACTTTAGGAAGGGACCTCTCCTGGCTTCGCATCCACGGCACTGCCTTCCCCAGTGACACAAGAGCCACCAGGCTCTCCGGGAGCGACCCGCTGTGCGGCAGCCATGGGCTGGTAGGCTGTGCCCTTACAGCACTCAATGGCCCCGCCACCCAGCTGGGGGCACACGTGGTTCTCGTGTCCAGGGAGGGAGGTGGGGCTCAGAGGGGGAACCCCGGTGCCTGAGCCGGCACACGGGGCTGAGGCCGAATCCGGGCAGGACCCTGGACACAAGGCTGCTCTGCCTTGCCCTTTGCCCTCCAGGTCAATTCGGCTCTAAAGCTCCCTGGAGCCACCAGCCAATGCTGTCAGAGGGTCCCCCATCACCCTACCCAGCCTTGTCACCAAAGACAACCTCAGTGTTCTCACCTGTGACGTGGCCCCCAGGCACCAGGGACTGGATGCAGATGGCCCTGCACAGGAGGCTCCCGCCCCGCTACTGTCACCAAAGTGTGACGTTACCTCGGACACGGCCCAGCGGAGCTGCTGGAGCTGCTTCAGGGCCCAGGCGGGGTCCAGGGCCCGGCAGGGGGCTGGCCACATGTGTCGAGTGAACATGGACTCCCCGGCATGCAACAGGGCGCTGGCCTGCCTCACCAGCCCCTTCAGCTGGCTGCGGGACGTGTAGAAGCCAGTCCAGGCCTTTAGTGCTTCTGGGAGACAAGGGCAGGCGTGGGTGTGAGTTTCCTGCCCACGCAGCTCCTCACACCCAACCCCAGAGGAGCTGGGCCAGAGAGGGCACGGCCAGCGTGGGTCACCCAGGAAGGCTTTGGTGGGGGTGCCGTAACCCAGGGCTCCCGCCCCAGTCAGGCCAGGAACTGCCCCTGAGCGCTGCAGGTCCCGAGGGGGGACAAGACCGCCCAGGGAAGACCAGGGAAACCTGCATCCGCCTGTGAGCAAGGGCCTGGAGCCCTGGGGTGCAGAGTGTGAGGTGGGGGATGAGCAGGACCCAGCCGAGAAGGGCCCGGAGTGTTGCAGTGGCCAGTGTGTGCGACTCCAGGACAAGGGGCGTCCCGGGCAGGCCTGCATTGCAGCAGCTCCTGCTGGCAGCCCAGGGAGGAAGGTCGGGAGGCAGCTGGAAGGAGCTGAGAGATCCCAGCAGGGCGGTCGCTGTCCGACCCAGACAGAGGATGAGCCCTGACCAAGGTGGGGTGGGCGGGGAGGGCCAAGTGCCTTTAGGCCTGTTCCTACCTCCTACCTTCCGCCTCCTGCGGGGGCTGGGCTGGGCCCCCCTTCCCTGTCTTCCCCCTGGACCTGTACCAGACTGGGACAGGGAGCCGTATGTGGGGGAGGGGAGGTATGGGGGGCGCAGTGGGGGGAGGCCATGGCTGGGGGCTCAAGTAGACCCAGTCATCCATGGCTCCAGCGCCACAGTGAGGGTCCACGTCAGGCAAGGACACACCAGCACCTGAGCTCTGAGCCCAGCACCAGCCTGGACTGCAGCCCTCCCACGCGCCCAGTGCTGTCGGGCAGAGCCCAGCTTCCTCACCATCTAGCCTCCACATTGAGGGGGCCTCCTCCAGAGGGCAAGCTCACCTGGGCACACCCACTGGGCATCACTCCTCCCCGCCTACCTGGAGGCCTCCAGAACAAACCAGCCTCTACCCACCCAGCTCACATGGGGTGGGGCAGGGGGCAGGCCTGGGAGGAGGGCAACTGCGGGCCCTGCCTTAGCCTCCTCGGCAGGGTCTGCACGATCACACGCAGGGCAGGACCTGGCCCTGCAGGACCCGGGATGACATGGTCACTGGTAACAGTTGCGTCTGCTGAGCCCCTGCCCTGCGCTGGGCACTAAGCTATGAGTTTTCCTTGTTTCGCTTTATTTCTACAAACCCACAGACTAAGGACCATTCATGTCCTCATTTCACTGAGACGCAACAGTTCCCTGACTCATTCACAGCCAGGATGCAGGCTCAGCCCGAGACCATCACTCCTAACCCTCCACTGGGCGGTTCGTAGCCTCAAGGACACAGGTGTGCAGCACACAGGGTCCCCCGACTATGACCATGTAGGAACAGAAGGAAAGCTGGGGCGCGGACACACAGAGGAGCCCCCTGGTGGAGCCTGCGTGTCAGCGAAGGTCCTGCAGGAGGCGACATTACAAGATCAGCAGAACTGATGCCGGAGGAGAAGGCGGGAGGGGGCCCTTCCAGCTGGGAGCACTACAAGGGCAAAGGCACGGGGAGGGAGGGAGCGGTGGGGGGGGAGGACCCCGCTGCATGTGGGAAATGCTGGGAGCCAGGCTTCGTGTGTGCGGCAGCCGGGATGTTCAGGTGGGACAGGTGGGAGGGGACAGGGCCAGCCTCCCAGGCTGCAAGAGCAGGGCAGAGCAGACATTGCAGTGAGGGCTCACCCTCGCACCAAACCGCCACCCTCAACCCCCAGAGGCTGGTACCTGAGGAATAGGGCAGGAAGTCCTGGTGGTGGCGGACCTGCCAGGTGACATTGTGAGCGTGCACAGCACGAAAGTAGTCCCCCAGAGTGGCGTACTCCGCCGAGACTCCGAACTTGGAGCTGTGTTTGTTGATGTAGCCCAGCAGGAGGTCCATGTTGGCGAACTGCAGCGTGGCATTGAAAAACTGCCTGTCGCATCCCTGCAGGCGGGACGCAGGGGCAACGTCCTGACCTGAGAGCAGAGCTCAGCCCAGGCCGAGGGGCTCGGTCCTGTCACACCCTCCCACTCAGCATGGGGGCCAGCACATCCCCAGACCAGCTCCCGCAGCCGAATCCCTGTGCGTTCCCTCCCCCCGCCCCCGCTCCTCCTGTCTTCGATCCGGACGGCATGTACCCCCTGTACTGGCTCATCTCCCATCTTGTAAGGGGGAGCATGTGCCTGTGGCCACCCTCAGCCCCCCGACAGCCACAGGGCTGCTCTCTTTTTCTGTGTTTTGTGTGTGTGCATTTTTTTTAAATCCTCACCCAAGGACACTTTTTTCACTGCTTTGATAGAGAGCAGAGAGGAGAAAGAGAAACATCGATTGGTTGCCTCCTGCACATGCCCAGACGGGGAATCAAACCCGCAACCCTTCTGGTTACGGGTAACTGCTCCAGCCAACCGAGCCGCACCGGCTGGGGCTCTGTGTACGTTGCGTTTTTAAATTTCACATGCAAGTGACATCACACAGTATTTCTCCTTCTCTGACTCATTTCACTCCCTTGCATTTCCCAAAGCCATTTAGTGTTACTACTCTCCAGGATCATTCATCATAAACTGCGGTAACTGCGAATACTGGTGATCGTAGCCGCGACTCACATTTATGGACCTTCATGTCACCTTCAAAAAGGCAGCCAGAGTCCACATTGCTAGAAACATACCACCTACCAGAAAACAAACATAAGCCCAGGACCAGAGCACTTCACTGGGTAATGCTATAAAATATTTAAAGAAGAATTAATACCATCCTTCTAAAATCTTCCAAAAAAAAAAATCCACAACAAAACAGAAGAGGAAAGAACATTTCCAAATTCATTTATGAGGCCAGCATCACCCTGATACCAAAATCAGACAAAGACATCGCAAGAATAGAAAAGCACAGGCCAATATCCTGGGTGACCATAGATGCAAAAATTCTCAACAAAATATTAGTGAACTGACTTCAAAAGTACATTAAAAAGACCACACGCCATGACCCAGTGGGATTTATTCCGGGGATGCGAGGGCAGGTCAACACCCACCGATCAATCGATGTGATACATCACGTTGACAAAATGAAGGACAAAAATCCTACCAACAGGTCAATAGATGCAGAAGAAGCATTTGACGAAGTTCAGCAGACATTCATGATAAAACCGTCAACAAGGGGATACACAGGGAACGTACCTCGTCACGACGAAGGCCACACGTGGCAAGCCCACGGCCACACCACACTCAGTGCAGGAAAACCGAAAGCTCTTCCGCTAAGGTCAGCAGCCAGACAAGGGTGCCTGCCCTCACCGCTTCTATTCGGCTCAGTTTGGGAAGCCTCAGCCACAGCAATTAGGCAAGAAAAAGAAATAAAAAGCATCCAAATTGGAAAGGAAGAAGAAAACTGTTCTTACTTGCAAACGACAGTCTGTGGAGAGAACCCCAAAGAATCCACCCAAACTGCCGGGACTAACAGACAAATGCAGTGAATTTGCAGGACACGAAATCAGTGCACAAAAGTCAGCGGCATTTCCGTGCACTAATAAGCTATCAGAAAGAAAAGTCTGCCCTGGCTGCTGAGACTCAGGGGACCGAGTGCCAGCCTGCAAGCCAGAGGGTCACGGGTTCAGTTCCCAGTCTAGGTGGCATACCGGGGTTGCAGGCCAGGCCTCCAGTGGGGGCACGCAAGGGGCAACCACACATTGATGTTTCTCCCTCTCTCTTCTCCCTCCCTTCCCCTCTCTAAAAACAAATAAATAAAAACTTTTTTTTAAAAGAAAGAAAAATTTTAAACAATCCCATTTACAATTGCATTAAAAAAGGATAAAATACCTAGCAATAAATTTTACCAAGAAGATGAAAGACCTGTACATTGAAACTACACAACACGGATGAAAAGAAATTGAAGAAGACACAAATACATCGATTGGAAGAATTATTACTATTATAATGTCCATATTACCCAGAGCAATCTACAGAGTCAATGCAATCCCTATTGAAATTCAAATGGCATTTTTCACAGAAATAAAGCATCTGAAAATTTGTATGGAACCACAAAAAAAAAAACCCAAACAGCAAAAGCAATATTGAGAAAGAAATATAAAACTGCACATATCAAATTGATCAAATTTTATTACAAAGCTAAAGTAATCAAAACAGTAAGGTATTAGCATGAAAACAATCACATTGGTCAATGGAACAGAAAAGAAAGCACAGAAATAACCCTATTCATATATGTTCAATTAACTTATGACAAATTAGCCAAGCATCTACAATGGGGAAAAGACAGTCTCTTCAATACACGATGTTTGAAAACTGGACGCCCATGAAAAGGAATGAAACTGGACACTCCCTCACACCACACACAAAAACCAACTCCAAAGGATTGAAGACTTCCACGTGAGACCTGAAACCACAGAACTCCTGGAAGGAGGCACAGCCAACCAGCTCTTTGCCGTCAGCCTTGGTGGTGAGTTTCTGGCTTCGAGGCCACAGACAAACACAACAAAAGCAAAAATGAACATGTGGGACTGTAATCAAACTAAAAGCTTCTGCAGAGCAAAGGAGACCATCAAGATGACAAGGCGACCTACCAATTTGGAGAAAATATTTGAAAATCATGTATTTGATAAGGGATTAATATCCAGAATATATAAAGAACCCATGCAACCCAACAGCAAAAACTCGAACAATCCCATTTCAAAATGGGCAAAGGATCTGAGTAGACATCCCCCCAAGGAGGCCACGCAGACGGCCGGCCGGCAGGTGCACATAAAAGGTGCACAACACCGCTTGTCATCAGCCTCCCGCCTGCGAGGGCGGCTGTCCCCGCAGAGACAGGAGACAAGTGCGGGCGAGGACGTGGAGAAGAGGGGGCCCGCCGGCACTGTCAGTAGGAGCGCAAATCGGCGCAGCCACTGTGGCAAGCAGTGTGGAGGCTCTTCAAAACATTAAAAATAGAATTACTATATGATCCAGCAACTCTACTTCTGGGTATTTAGCCAAAGAAAACAAAACATTAATTCTAAAAGATATACGCACCCGTATTCACAGCAGCATTATTTACAATAGCCAGTACACGAAAGAGACCCAAGTGTCCGCCAGTAGATGGATGAAGACTTGCAGTACACGGACTTCCGGCCAAGACGGAGGCGGGGGCAGACACGCTGTGCCTCCTCGCACAACCAAAAGAAGGACAACAATAAATTTAAGAACAAAAAACAACCGGCACTGCCAGAAAATCGAACTGTAGGGAAGTCCGACAACCAAGGACTTCGAGAAGATGTGTTCGTCCAGCCCGGGAGGAGGGCGGAGACGGGCGGGTCACCATCACCCAGCCCTTAGTATACGGAATGTTAAAGGGACCTATCTAAGAAAAGGAAGAAGACCAAAACTGGGAACAGTAAAGTGACAGAAAACTCACAACTATCAACACACAAGCCTAAAAAAACAAAAACAAACTAAGCAAACAACTAGAACAGGAACAGAATCACAGAAATGGAGATCACATGGAGAGTTATCAGTGGGGAGAGGGATAACAGGAGAAAAGGTACAGGGAATAAGAAGCATAAATGGTAGGTACAAAATAGACAGGGGGAGGTTAAGAATAGTATAGAAAGTGTAGAAGCCAAAGAACTTATATGTGTGACCCATGGACAGGAACTAAGAAGGGGGAATGTGGATGGGAGAGGGGGTGCAGGGCAGAGGGGGGAAGTGGGACAACTGTAATAGTATAATCAATAAAATATAGTAATAAAAAATAAAATAAAAAATAAATGTGGGATATATATATTTATGACGATATGCACCCTTATGTTCATAGCAGCATTATTTACAATAACCAGGATCTAGAAACAGCCTAAGTCCCCACCAGTAGATGAGTGGATAAAAAAGCAGTGGTACATTCACACAGTGGAATACTACTCGGCCGTAAAAAAGGAAACCTTGCCCTTTGTGACAGCATGCACAGACCTGGAGAACATTATGCTGAATGACGTAAGCCAGTCAGAGAAAGACAAACACCATGTGATCTCACTTACATGTGGAATCCAATGAAGAAACCAAACCGACAAACCAAATAGAAACAGAGGCCTGGACACGTGGAACGGACCGACAGCTGTCAGAGGGGAGGGGGAGGGGGGAGGCTGAATGAAAGAAGGGAAGGGGTCAGCTAACGATCATATGTGCATGATCCCCAGACACGGAGGATGGTGAGGTGATGGCCAGGGGGAAGGGGCGGGGCGGGGGCTGGGTGGAGGCGGCCAAAGGGTGGGGGAAACGGGGCCATCTGTCATAGTGTCAACAATAAAATAAAGTAAAATAAAATAAAAATGTATGCCTAAAGTCTCATCTAAAGCTATACATACATAATAATACATGGGCTGCATTCCAGGGGGAGGTGGGAGGTGAGTCCAGGAGGAGGCCCGGGCAGGGGTGGGCAGGGGAGGAGGAGGAGGACCGCCCGCCTGGGGCTGAGGGCAGCAGCCCAACCGGCGCCTGGATAGACTGCAGAGACAGGCCCGGTCAGAGCGGACACGAGCCCCGTGTGTCCCCGCCCCGGGGCTGTGATGCGGCCACCGGGCTGGGACGCCGCTTACCCAGGGCCAGAGGACGTGCGGGGTCTGGAACCAGGTGGCCCGCAGCTTCACCTCCTGCACCAGGGCCTTCGCGTACCTCTCCACGGTGTGGGCAGTGACGGGCTCGTCCATGTCCAAGTACAGCCCGTCCGTGGGCGGTTCCGGGAACTGGGCCCGACCTTCCCAGAAAAAACCCAACCTGCGGGAGAGAGAGGGTTGGGGGCCCCCACCCCAAGACAGGAAGCCTCCTGCAGTTCGGAGGGCAGGCAGGGCTCGGCCAGACCCTGCAGGGCCCCGCCTCCCCCCAGCGCAGCGGGCCAGTCCGAGGTGGGCAGGTTGCAGGTGGGCGGGCCGCAGGTGGGCGGGCCGAGCCGAGGGGCTCCCATCCAGGCCCCACGCTCACCAGCTGTGGGACCTCGGGCAGGTCACTGCCCTGGGCTCACGTCACTTCAGCCCTCACGTGGAGCCCACCCCCTCTGCGCCCCACGTCACCGTGTGGGTCACATGGAATTCATGAGGTCACTCCGCTCAGGGCACCTCCGAGCCCGCCAGAATAGGAGCGAGGGCTGCGCCTGGGTGGGCACGTGAGCCGCTCACCTTGGGCGCAAAACATGAGGGGCTGCCCCAGGTCTCAGCCAACATCAGTGAGATTTAAGGCGATGTTTTAGAAAATCAAATCAACACCAAAAGTCATGGCGAACAAAATCTCAACGCGTTAACCAAAGACAGAGGAATGTTAGGGTTCCCCCGTGGCCTCAGCCTCCGGCGTGGCTTGGCCGGCCTGAGTTTAGGGCTGTCCCTGCTCAGGGGTGCAGCGAGGGTCGGAGCTAATCTGACACGGGGACAGTGCTCACGAGCAGTAGCCAAATTCGTCCATGACGTGCGTGAAGATTTCCTGCTGCGCTGCCAGGGACTGGGACCCTCGCCACACGAACTGCAGCCCCTGCACACCGGGAGGGGACAGGGTGAGGGCTGAAGGCCAGCAGAGCGGCCGGTTCCACCTCCCGCAGCCACCGGTGGGGTCTCTGACTGCCCTCCCCTTGGTCCCGGGCTGCCTCCCCCTGAAGATCCCATCTCACCCCCCAAAGCCACAGCAGGCTGTGGGCCTGCTCATTCACCCCACCTCCTTCTCAGGGCTGCCTGCAAGACAAACTGCTTGAATGCCCCCAGCCACAGGGAACTCATCACCTCTCTCTGAGTTGGCAGCCTACGTTTTGTAGTTCAGATGGGTAGAAAGTGTTCAAAGTTACACAGGGATAAAATCCTGATTCTATTAGCATCGCCTCTGGGACCCACACATGTTCCCTGACTCGCCTGTGACCTGATTCCAGGCCATGGAAACAGAGGGAAGCCACGCCCAGCTCACAGAGTTGCCCGTGGGTGCAACAAGTTGGCACACACGGGAAGTGTGCTCAGTGTTCAGTGTGTCCCTCCATGGGGCTCGTAAGTGTTACTTGTCTCGCACACCTGCAGCCCGCCCACTCTGCCCTCCTCCCTCTGGACGGGGTCCCACTGCTCTCCGGAACGTTGCTGCCTGGGGCACTCTGCACAGGACCCTGACCTGAGGGCAGGGGCTCTGGGGGACACGGAGAACCGAGTGGCGAGGGGTGCCGGAAGGGGCAGCGTGGGCACGCCCCGCACTCACCCGCGTCTCCTGCATGGCCTCCTTCAGGTCGTAGTCGACCCGGCTGACGACGTGGGCGTTGAACCCCGCCAGGGCAAACAGGGTGGGTGTTGTGGCAGATGCGCCAAACGGGTCGACCTGCCAGGAGAACTGCGGCCGGATCCCAAACGTTTCATAGAGAAAGCCATGTCCTTCTGCAGAGAGACCACCGCCGCTGAGCTGGGGGCAGAGGTAGGCCCCCCACCTCCCAGGGCACTGGGTGCCCTGTTTCCCGGCCAGCAGGGTCTCCGGCACTGGGCGATGGATGCACAGGCCCATCTGAGACCGTCCCGCCACTCACACGTTCACTCACGGCCTCAGAGCCGCCACCACGGGCCAGAGGCCCAGCTGCGTGAGGCGGGGGGAGGAGACCGCATGTGCTGGAAACAGAGCTGTGTGGGGCCCAGGCAGAGAAGGGGCCGTTTCTGTCCCAGAGGGATGCCACCCCACACTTGCCATGTTCTAGGTCCAGCCTGCAGGGTTAGCCCTGGGGCGCTCAGTGCAGAGGGCACCATGGGCTGAGGCCAGAGGCCAGGGCTGCTCCCGCTGCAGGCACCCTGGGACAGGCCAGCCGGCTCCCTCCGAATCACCCCGTCCTGGCCACGCCCACCACTCTCTTCGGCTGGACCCTGAGCTGAGCCCTGGGGCCCCGGAGAGGAGTCAGACTCATGTGGCTGACGGAGGCCACCTGTGGTTTTGGGGTGAAAGAGGGAGGCAGCAAGGAACTGTGGAGCCCCAAGGAGGGTTCCTGAAGATGAGACTCCTCAGCTGAGTCTGAACGGTGAGGAAAGTACCGCCACCGCCACAGGGATGGCAGTGGTACAGTGGAGACGGGGAGGAAAAAAGGTGACAGTGGTGATGGTGGTGGTGGTGACAGCAGTGGTTGTGGTGGTGATGGTGATGTGGTGACGGTGGTGACAGTGGCAGTGATGGCCTTGAACATTTAATGAGTCTTCACTCGAGAACACTGCACTTCACTTACGTGGTCTGTTTGAGTCACCACCAAATCCCTCTTAAGGAAGAGGACACTGAGGCCCCTCAAGGGGACATGCCCCGTTCCCAGGGCCGGGCGCGAGTGGAGCCAGCCAGGCCTCCTGGTCTCCAGCCCACACTTGTGGCCCCTGCACACAGCAGCAGCACAGGCGTGACTGCGGTACCAGCCAGCAGCCACTGTTCTCAGTGGTCAGTCTCTGGCTCCGGAGTGAGGCCCAGAACCTGGATCCCGACACCAAGTCCCCGCCCGGAGGGCGGCCCCAGAGGAGCCCTGGTTGTGGGGAACGCTGACCGAACCTGCGAGCTGTAGAATCTGGTCATCGAAGTGGGTCACAGCCTCATCGTGCATGACCTGGCCTCCGCTGACAAACTCCAGGCGTCCTTCGGCCAGAAGCTGGCGAACCTTGGCGCGGTGGGCGGAAAGGAGAAGCGGGGTCACGACCCCAGAGCTCGGGAGGCCCTGCAGGGTCGTGCCCACAGCGCCCCGTGGTGCCGTTCCTGGAACTCTGCACTTGCATTCGTTCCACAAAAGCAGGACGCTGCCTGGGCTGGTCAGCCCGGTGGCCGCCTCCCACAGCCACACTCGGCCCGTGGCAGCTGCTTGATCGATCTTTTCCAAATTTTTTACTTTTGAGAGAATTTCCAAGTTAGAGAAAATGTGCAAGAATTGTACAAAGAACTCCCGTCTGTGTGCTCCCTGGAGTCTTCGAGGCTTAACACTTTTCCTAGTTTCCCGGACACCCCATCTCTTTCTGCACCAGGCAGCCTCCTGTAAGCCGTCCGTGCCTCCTAGTGCTTCGGTTTGTGCTTTGTAAGAACAAATGATTTGATTTGATTTCAATCTTTATTTATTTATTTTTAGACAGAGGAGGCGGGGGGGGGAGAAAGCGAAGGAGAGAAACATCGATGCGTGGTTGCCTCTCATGCGCCCCCCACTGGGGATCTGGCCCGCAACCCCGGCATGTGCCCTGACTGGGAACTGAACCGGCGACTGTTCGGTTTGCAGGCCGGCGCTCAGTCCACTGAGCCACACTAGCCAGGGCAGAACAGAAGGATTTTAATCAGAGTGTAATGATCAAAATCAGGAAATTTCTTTTTTTGTTTGTTTGTTTTGGTTTTGGTTTTGGTTTTTGTTTGTTTGTTTCCTTTTTTAATATATTTTATTGATTATGCTATTACAATTGTCCCATTTTCCCCCTTCACTCCCCTCCACCCTGCACACCCCCTCCCACCCACAATCCCCCCTTTAGTTCATGTCCATGTGTCATAAGTTCTTTAGCTTCTACATTTCCCATACTATTCTTGCCCTCTCCTTGTCTATTTTCTACCTACCATCTATGCTACTTATTCTGTATACATTTTCCCCCTCTCTCCTCCTCCCACTCCCCTGTTGCTAACCCTCCATGTGATCTCCATTTCTGTGGTTCTGTTCCTGTTCTAGTTATTTGCTTAGTTTCTTTTTGTTTTTGTTTTAGGTGTGGTTGTTAATAATTGTGAGTTTGCTGTCATTTTACTATACATGTTTTTTATTTTCTTTTTCTTAGATAAGTCCCTTTA
>PVIA01015378.1:0-22992 GCA_004024845.1 Tonatia bakeri
CAAATGGAGGGTTAGCAACAGGGAAGTAGGAGGAGGAGGGAGGGGGAAAAGATATAGAGAATAAGTAGCATAGACAGTAGGTAGAAAATAGACAGGGGGAGGGTAAGAATAGTATGGGACATGTAGACACTAAAGAACTTATGACACATGGACATGAACTAAAGGGGGGAATGAGGGTGGGAGGGGATGGGCAGGGTGGAGGGGAGTGAGGGGGGAAAATGGGCCAACTGTAATAGCATAATCAATAAAATAAAGAATAAAAAGGTAAAAAAAAAAGACATGTCATCATAAAACAATAGTGAGAAAAGGAATCTCTATTGTGATGGTGAAAGTAGCTTTTTAAATGATAGTTGTGGCAAGCACTGAAGGAAACCATACTGGATTAGAGGAGGGTAGCAGACTCTGGGAGATTTCCAGAACGTGAAACTTGGCAGAGCACCTGCTGCGTTGGAGCATGTTGAGAAGAGACACACACAGGTGGGGAAACCCTTGGAGGTGAATTGTACAAAGAAAAGTAAGCAAGTGTGAAACAAAATATTTATTAACTGTGGGAAAATGTAGATTTTGCTGTGAGCTACATGTCTCAGTTGTGAATATTATTTACATAATAAAAATAGTATTACTAAAAAATATTCTGTATTGATCTAACTAAAATTTCAATATGATTCTATTGGGAGCACATCTGTGTGTGGAAGGTGTAGAACAGAAGTGGTGCAACATGCTTAATTATAATCAGTGGTCACAGGTATGATAGCAATGTAAGTATAGTAAATATTAAAAGAATCAAATCAGTTCAAAAGGGTTGTCTCTAGGGAGCAGAAAAGGATGAGAATGGCAGAAGGGTTCTGTCATTAGTAATAAGCCTTGTAGAAAATTTCTCTTTACACTATGTGAACATATAAGTTAAAGAGGAAGCTTTAAAACAAAAAAAAACAACGGAACAGAGGAAAAAAGATCACAGGCTTAAAAACCAGATAGACCGCATTTTAACTTCCATTTCCATCAGCCCTCTGAGCCTCATTTGCTCATGTGTAAAGGAAGGAGAATACCTATTTATCACACGTTTGACCCTTAAATAATGTGGGTTTGAACTACTTGGGTCCACTTAACACGCACATTTTTTGCAACAAATACAATACTATAGATGTATTTTCTGTTTCTTAACGATTTTCTTAATAACATTTTCTTTCCTCTAGCTTACTTTCTTGTAAGAATACAGTATATAATCCATAAAACATACAAAATGTGTTAATTGTTTATGTTATTAGTAAAACTTCAAGTCAGCAGTGGGCTATTGGTACTTAAGTTTTTGGGGAGTCAAAGGTTATATATGGATTTTCAGCTGTGCATAGGGTCAATGCCCCTAACCCCCATGTTGTTCAGAGTCAGCTATACTTGTGAAAATTAGGTATATCATATATAAGGCATATTAACTGGCTTCTGGTAGATGCTCAAAAAAAATTTTATTGACTAAGTGGACATTTGGAGGAACAAACAGATGTATAAGTAAATCTCCTAGTATGGGATTAGGATTAGTCAGTAAAAGTGAGCTGTTGTTATTATCTCAAGGTGTTGCCTTGATTGATGTGATAAAAGTATATTAAGCACCTAATAATGAGGCAGTATAGCATAGTAAGTGCGATTCTCAACTTTGTCACTCACTGGCTGTGGATCCTTGGGAAAAGTACCTAATAATCAAGCCTCCAGTTTTTCACCTGTAAAAGTGTTATAATAGTTTGGAAATAAACATGTTGTTATAATTATATCAATTAATCCTAGGCAAGTACTTAGTACTGTGCCTGGAGCAAAATAGCAGGTTAAGTGGTGGCTTTTGTTAATTAATAATGTTGATTGCTCATGAATATAGAGTAACATTAAAACTTTGGTTACATAATGGTAAGTGGAAATATTTAAAATTCTGTCTCCATCATGATTACAAGGTATGAAAACAGGGATGCTTATGGATAAAGACTGGAAGAAAATTACCCAAAAAATATAAACTAATATATTTCAGAGTGATGGAATAGCAGTGATTTTTTTAAAGCATTTTTTTCTTGTTAAATTGTCTTTACACTAAGTCCAAGCTAGGAGGAGGACCAGAGTGAAAAGGTACCAGTTTAAGGCTTAGAAGACCTGAGTTGGAATCCTAGTTCCACTGCTTTATATCTGTTTATTTTAGGGAATTATTTAATGTCTCTGGGTCTTATTATTTCTCTATGCAAGTTGAGGAAATTCAGATGAAATTTAAATGTGAAATTGAAAGTTAAATATGATTAAACTTATGTGAAAATGTTAAATGAACTAATATGTAAATGAGAGAGGTCTTTATAATATAGCTTAAAGTGGCATACAAATGTTATCACTGGGATGTGCTGATTTCCATTTTTACTTTTATTATTATTTTTTTTCTAAATAGACCTCAGAGAGCTAGGATGAGATTCTGGGCCAAAGGGAAACAAGGGGAGAAGAAGATTACCAGAGTGAAACCTGCCACCCAGCCGGAGGTCTCGGCACTCTTGGCTGGCTCAGATGCGATTCCGGCTCATCAGTTTTCAGATGGTAAAAAATGGACAAAGGGCGGAGATTGTCTTCGTAATTCCTGTTCACTCTTTCTGAAAGCATGCTGTTGCCCTAGTGTTTGTAATGGCAGTCCTGTTGGCTAGATATTCTAATGAGCTAGGACCAGGATTATTAAATCCTTCCTTAACTAAAAAATAATTATAAAAAATATTGTACCTGTAATAGAAGTTCTAAGGAAGTGTGGCACAAAACAATGAAGTAACAACTACTTCAAGAATGGTTGGGTATCTTTAGTCAGCCTCATTTTTCTAAAGTGTTAAAATTTAGCCATCATGTACTCATAGACAAAATATGTATTAGTAGTGAAAATAAGCAGATAGCCGCTAATACTTGAGTGCTCACTATGTACAAGGCATTGTACTAAGCATGTGTGCATTAACTCAGTTGATACAACTTTTTGAGGTATATTATTCCAAATTTATAAATGAGAAAACTGAGATACAGAGAAGTTATTTCCTTATAGACATACAGTAATTGGCAGAGCTGAAATTTGAATCCAAGCCGTCTAGCTCCAGAGTCCATGTTCTTAACTACCAATGCTACATATTAAGTACCTACCATGTTAGTGTCTGGAACTTTATAATGGTAGTTGTTATTTTAACTTCTAGAGCATCAATCATAACACATTTGAAAATACTCAACGGTTAGTTAATCTGTTGAGAAAACTGGTTTTTCTAAATACTAGAATCACTAATTCTCCAAGGATTTCATTAACCCCTCTATTAGATTACCCCATTCTTCCCAAGGCGTTGGCTTAGGCATGTTTTTAATTACTGTGTAAAGTTGTCAGCTGTCTTCCATAGGAATATATGTGAAAGGTTGGTATGTGGTAATGAGTGTGTGAAAGACCAGTGGATGGATGGGTGATAAAATGGAAAGAGGTTCTAAGAAGAAAGTTTTCTCTTAAAGAAAGATGTAACAGACCCAGTTGCAATAAGTAAACAGAACTTCTCATTCTATTATAAGATTAAGAGCCAAGGAGGAAAGATCATCCTTTCACATAGAAAAGGATGGGTCAGAGGTACCGGTGTGTCACAAGAAAAAAATGGTAGAAATACAGTTTGAACCTTGTTTTTATGTCTTGTGGCTTTGATCCTATCAGTTGGCAAACTGATAAGGATAAAAATAATAATGGATTAAGTGAATATTATAAGTTTGGAGGACTTATTACTAATAGGATCAGTTTCTTTTATCTGGTTTACAGTAATCATTCTGATTTTCTCACTTTTCACAGTTATATTCTCCATTGCTAATTCCCAAGAAGAAAGCTCTTTAGCTGGAGCATGTGTTATTAGCAGTCTTCATTGTGTATTTGCTCCATAAAGATACATATGTAAAAGTTAAGGTTGTAGCCTTTTAATTACATTTGGGTAGAAATTTATTAAGGTTGCCCTTGTTTTTAATGATAAAATAAGATTATAAATGGTTTCTCTAGTAACTATTTCTTTATTATAAGAAGGATATTGACTTTGCTAAATGAAACACACACACACACACACACACATATATATATATCTAGGTTTATAATAGAATTAAAATCACTTGACAGCAATTTGAATATATTTGTATCTTGTGTCTTTATAATTTTTATTCTGACGCCATATTTGAGATTGGGTTAGCCTCGCTTCTGCCTGAGGTGGAATTAAGCATTTAGGGGAGGCTGCTTTTTTCTCCAGTGATCAGAATTAGCTTTTTGATGGGACGAGGATATACCATTGGAAAGGGGGTAAGGTGAATGCATGTGGGGGAAACACAGATATGTGAAATGAGAAGGGGCCAGTATTCTCATGAAGTCCCAGGTAGGGTTTCAGCAAATCCGGTGTAGTTCTAGATTGTAATGGACTACATGTAGTACAATTTCTTGGGTGTAAACAATTGTAGAGAAAATTTATTGTGCTTTCTAATAGTGTATACAAAGTCAGTTCACTCTAGGAATTCTCTGAGAAATGCAGTTATTTGGAAGGTACATAAAAAAATCTTAAATACAAAAGAGACTGAAGCAGAAGTGAGCCATTTGTTACCTGGCTCCCTAAACAGGTTGCCAAACTAAGTCCAGATATTATTACTGAAGCATTTATGGCTGTAGTCACTAGTAAGGAAATAATAATAATTACCAAACCTCACTGGTTTGATAATTATGTATTTTTATAATTAAGGCCATAGGAATTGTTGAACAGTATCAGTCAGCTTGGAGTTTCCAGTTACACAGAACACTGAGAATTACTCATTGCTCTTCCAGAAGCTTCCTCACTTTTGCTCCAGTATAAGATAGGAGCAAGAGGCTAGGTTGCCTCTTAAAACTTATAAGTGATAATTATATAATTTTATACAGCTGGATGTTCTTTCAAACAGGTGTAGTTTAGGCTGTGACTGGGTTAGCATGCTAGTGTGGTTTTGTACTCTTTCTTTTCTTTGGGTCAGAGGTCTCTGAGATCCAGGCTATTCAAGTTTTTAGTATCAGACCTTAAGAAGACATAACAGTATTTTCCATTGAAAAGTGGTAATTCTTAACTATATTTTCTGTACAAATGTGCAATCTGGATTTATTGTTAACTACCTGGCCTCAAACATTAATGTTACTTTGCTTTTTAGATATTTACATGTGTTTCTTACAGTGACTTACTAAAGGAACTTATACTTAAAAAGAGGAATTTGGAGATTTCAGTATTTTTACTGAATATCTTTTCTTTTTGGCTACTCTGTCTTGAATCATAGAATTAGTTCCCTACCATCCAACACCTCCTTTGAGCCCAGAATTGCCTGGCAGTTCCCGGAAGGAATTCCAAGAGAACAGAGAGCCCTCTCCAAAGGCAAAGCGCAAGCGAAGTGTGAAGATCGGCAGCGTGGCTTTGGAGTCTGTGCACTGGCAGAACGACTCCGCCCAGATCATAGCAAGTGCCAGTGACTTAAAAAGCATGGATGAGTTTCTTCTGAAAAAGGTACACTTTGAATGCTGAGTTAGGCCCATGAGCAGCTTTGACTCTGGAATACTTTTATATATCAGGATATGGCTGCTAGAGATCAAGGTGGCATCTACTTCATTAAGTTATATGGTCTGTTCTTTGCCAGAAAGATGCAAGGGATGCGATACTCATTAGTCAGTCTGGGTAGACAGCACTGAGTGTGCTAGGTTTTCCTCGGGACTTCCATTTACTGTAACTGCTGTGTCACAGTAAATATAACCGTGTGTGTGAAGGTGAGGCTTGTCGCTATGCACTTGCAGTTTTTCCGGTAGCACTGTAGAGTCATGAATGTTAGAAGGGACATTAGAGATCATCTAGTAGTAATAAAACTGTGCCTATTTAGTTGTGACTTTACCCGGGCCCCTTAACAGCAGTGGCTTGCACTTCCCAGGCAGTCATATCGAAGCACCAGTATTTGTCCACAGTTGCATTCCCTTCTTTTCCTTTACTGGATTCTTTACAAAAACTCTGTCTGTGGCCTGCAGATGAATGACCTCGATAGTGAAGACAGCAAGAAAGACACTCTCGTGGATGTTGTGTTTAAAAAAGCCCTGAAAGAATTCCGGCAGAATATCTTCAGCTTTTATTCATCTGCATTGGCGGTGAGTTGGGCATTGTTAGGATATATTTGGTGAGGATATATTTGGTAGTTCAACATATAGAAATTTTGCCAGTGCTGTAGAAGATAATAGAAAGGCTGTGTCAAACTAGAAATCTCTCCAGTTCCTTGGTTTTGTTATGTTACAGGGAGGGGAAAGCATCCTGACTGGCTTCAGATCAGTAGCTTCCTTGAATTTCCTTGAGTAGTTTTCTTTTGCACCCAGCGGCTCCCTACTCTTGCCTTCTCATAGTCCTTTAAGTCAAGCTTCACATTCTTACATGTGTGGAATTACCATACAATTTTTTTCCCCAGTGGAATTAGAACAGTTTTATTCACTGATTTCTCTCAGTTTATATCACTTTCAAATTTATACTTTCATGTGATATTAGTTCTGTTTTAGAAAATGTGTTTTTGATGCTAAAGGATATAATAATTAATGCCTGACTTATAGGAGAAATTCCCAGGGCTTTTTAAAATTATTACATTTTTTAAGCTGTTAGGTGTTTTACCAAAATTTGGCAGGTTTCACTCAGCAGATATTTCACAGTAGAGTGGGAGTTTACGTCTACAAATACCACATGGCATTATGGGCATGCCCATTAGGAAGTGTATCAGGTTCCTCATCTTTATTCTGAATAGCACCACCCAGTGCAAGTCGAATCAGTCTTCTATATTTAAAGAATTTCTTCAAAAACTTTAAACTTGTTCTTTTATTGCTTATTAGGTGGATGATGGCAAAAGCATACGATATAAAGACCTCTACGCACTATTTGAGCAGATTCTGGAAAAGACCATGAGACTTGAGCAACGTGATTGGAGAGAATCTCCAGTCAGAGTTTGGGTGAACACTTTTAAAGTGTTTTTAGATGAATATATGAATGAATTCAAGACTTTGGATTGTATACCCCCAAAGGTAAATATGATATATTTTGGTTTCTAAAAGGATTCAGTGATGAACTCTGCTTAAGCATCTGTTTGGGACAGCTGGTATTTGAGAAAAACATTATAGTGAACATGTCAATTCAGCATTACTTGAAATTTAACAAACTCCATTCTATCTTAGAAGTTCATTAGACCATATTTTATAAACCTTTTGGAATTAATACATTCTTCACTGAGATAAAATGTAATGTGCATTCAAGATTATACACTCAGCTTTGATCAAGGTCAATACATGAATTTCTTTTATTAAAACAACAGTTGAAGATGTGATTTACTGTATCATCTAGTGACCTTTATGTGAGGACCCACGAATTATATTTATTTAAATTAGGTTTTAGGAAAATGTATGTTTCTGCAAATCTGTTTACCAGGAATAATAACCTTTATTTTATTAAGTGCTAGGAATTGGACTTGGTGTTTGGCATTTTATGTGATTCTTGCTTCAGCCCTATTAAATAACTATTATGAAATCCATGTTACAGAAGAGTAGCATTATACAAAGTTATCAATGTAGTTTTTTTTTTAGTACTCTAGCTGAAATAGTTATCTAATTATTAGGTATTAAGAATACCATTAATCCTTTTTGTTGATTATGTTCCATTTAAATTCAAGTTATTCTAGTTTCTATGTGTGGAGATTTACAAACCATCTTAAATCATTTTTGAAGTAGTCAGATAGAAATAAATCCTTAAAAGTTCTTCTGTTCTAGATCTCAGTTAAGGTCTTTATGTTATGCAGAAGAAGATTCTTACTAAGTTTATATTGCCTCAGTTTATAATTTTAAAAGGTTAGCGTTGGAGTGCTCTATACTGTGGTTAGCAGGAAATACATGTAGAAAAGCGTTTTTGTATCCAAATGGTAGCTTCTAATTTTTATTTTATTTATTGTTTAATCTTCACCTGAGAACATGTTTATTGATTTTTTTAGAAGAAAGGAGGGAAAGAAGAAAAGAAAAGAGGGAAGGGAGTGTAGGGGGGTAGAGAGAGAGAGAGGGAGAGAGAAACACCAGTGTGAGAGAAACATTGATCAATTGCCTCTCATATGTGCCTCGACCAGGGATTGAACCCGCAACGTTTTGATGTATTGGACAATGCTCAGTTACTGAGCCACTTGGACAGGGCAATAGTTTTTATATTTAGCTCTGAGATAGTTTTCTAGAGCCAAAATAGGGAAAGTGCACTCTTTAAAATTAGTAATCATTTAATTAATGGGTAAAACAAAATTACCATTCAAGTTAATATGGTGTGGTTTCTGGACAGAACTGAGGTTTAAAAAGACAATAATCTTTAAAATGTCCTTTCATTCTCTTGCCTTTATGAGCACTGTTGCACCAAATTTCAGAATTTCTCACAGTTACTTATTTTGTTACCTTTTGGGCAAAAATCTTGGCATTTGCAAAGAAGTAAAGTTTTGGTTTCTTTTTTTTTTACATCACAATTTTTGTATTTATTTCCCACCAGGTGCCAAAAACAGAAAGAAAGAAAAGAAGGAAAAAAGAAACTGATCTAGTAAGTCATAATCTTTTATGTTCCAAAAAAAGTAATTTTTAGGCCAGTAGTCTGAAGAATATTATACAGTATTCATGTGGAGATACTTAAGGAATAAGTTTATCAGGTGCCTTGAGTAGTTATTTATGGCTTTAAAAATTACTTGGAATGATAAATGTGACTTTGTCTTTTGTGATTTGACATGTTATCGATGGTGCCTTCCTAAAATAGCCACAAAACTGTGATAATAAGTAGTTGTTTTAAGCTGCTAAATTTTTGGTTATTTGTTACAGTAGCAATGGAAAACATATAATAGCTGTGCTCAGAAATCTGTTTCACAGCTGTCTTGATACTCATTGCTGGGCCATTGGGTTATTTCTACTCTTCTGTTTCAGATAGTAATGGCACCTTCCATAAGAGTGTGTATATATGTAAGTGAGTGGAGGGAAATTACTAAAATTGGAATTATTGGGTCATAAGTAAAATGCATCTGTCATATGCATTAAAATGCATTTAAAATGCATCTGAATGCATAATGCTTCATTTCCTCATATGGGTAATCTCATTCTTCCATTTCAACAATAATGTGTCAATGTGGGTTATTAAATTTTTGCTAGTTTGATAAATATGGAAAACCTGAGTAGTTTCTCCCTGTAGCTTTAATATTCTTTTATTATCAACAAATATCTCTTTTTATGCTCAAGTACTATTTACGTTTTTCCCCATGGCTTATATGTTTATGTTCATTGCTCATTTTTCTATCTTTTATATCCTTTTCCATTAGTTGATCTGAATATTCATGAGTTAATTCCACACTTTTTAAATTATTGAACTGTTATTATGTGTAATAATTGGCAGGGCTAAATCCTCCCTATTTTCTTTTTTAGAACTTTTCTGGCTATTAGGTTTTTTTCCTCACAAACTTTGAATTCAGTTGTCTAATTTGATTAGGTAAAAATCTATTAATACCTTTTCTTAACTTTGCATATAAGTTAATATAGAATGGACATCTTTATAATTTTGAATCTTTTTATCTTTTTAAGTCTATTTTTGTGTCCTTTAGGAAGGGTTTTAAAGTTTTTCACATACAGATTTTTGTTGTTTCATGTTACATCTATTTCTTGGTATTTTATTTCAGTAGAGAGAATCACTATAGTTAATAGTATGGTGTATATTCTTCTATACTTTTTTTCAACTTATATAAACTATTTAATCTGGTTGTTCTCAAAGTGTTATCCTCAGGGGTTTCTGGGACACGTTCCAGGATTTTGCAAGATTAAAACTATTTTCACAGTAATAATTGTAATAACATTATTTTTCTTCTTCACTGAGCCGCTACAAAAACAGTGATGGGTAAAACTGCTAACAACTTAGCATAAATTAAGTCAGTTGCAATAGCTGCAAATGATGCTTATCTTAAAAAAAATAATTGTACAATTGAATTGTAAAATGATCTAGCTTTTAAAAAGAATTGACAAACTCCATATGACAAAATTTACTATTTTAACCATTCAAAGTATATAGTTTAGTGTGGTTTAGTATACAGTTATGTGCTAAATAAGGACATTTCATTCGATCATGAACCGCATAAACGGTGGTGGTCCCATAAGATTAAAATGAAGCTGAAAAATTTCAATTGCCTAGTGAGGTCAGAGCCTTCATAATTCAGAGCAAAACTCGACTCTTGTGTTTGTGGTGATGCTGGTGTAAACAACCCTACTGTGCTGCCGGTTGTGTGAAAGTGTAGAACATACAGTTGCATACAGTACCTGATATTGATCGTGATAACAAGTGACTCTAAAATATCAATAAAGAATATAGTATTGCCTCCCATACATACCCCAACTGGGGATCGAACCTGCAACTTTTGTTGTATGGGACGATGCTCCAGCCAGCTGAGCAACTCGGCCAAGGTGTTATACCATTTCTTATCTTTTATACTATATTATTACAATACCTCTTCTGTATTTATGTATGTAAATATTTAACATTGTATAACAATAGCATACAGTATTCAGTATAGTAACATGCTGTATAGGTTTGTAGTGTAGGAGCAGTAAGCTATACCATGTAGCCTGTGAATGTAGTAGTCTGTTCCATTTAGGTTTGCATAAGGGCATTCTATGATATTCATACAATGACGAAATCACCTAACAACGCATTTCTCAGAATGCATCCCCATCTTAAGCAGCACATGATATGTTCACCATGTTGTGTAACTATCACCACTGAGAAATAACTCTCCATTCTGTCTTCCCCCAGCCCTGACAACCACTAATCCACTTTTCTGTTGTGGACATTTCGTATTGATAAAAAACATCATACAATATGGGCCTTTTGTGTCCACCTTCTTTCACTTAGTGTAATATTTTCAATATTCATGCGTATTGTAGCATGTATGGTATTTTATTGCTTCTTATAGCCAAATTATATTCCATTGTGTAGATTACACTATATTTTATTTATCCATTCATCAGTTTATGGACTTTTGGATTTTTCCACTCTTTAGTTAGTATGAGTAATGCTACTAGGAACATCTGTGTACAACTTTTTATGTCAACATGTCTCCAGCTACTATTTTTTTATAGAAATCAATTTTACTTTATTAACAAACTGTGCCTTTTAGACTTACTTGGCAGACATTTTCTGAAAATGAACAAAGTGATCCTGTCACTTCAAAGAAAACACCTGACAATATTATCAGTGGTAAAGTTTGAGCTTTCAAGCAAAAATTAGAATTGTGGAAAAATTTATTTGCCATTGTATGACAATTTTCCAGTAAAGAATTTTCTAATGAAATTGTTGGTAGTATGAAGAAATAGGACTTTCGATAGTGTATAATGAAATGTGTCAGCATCCGGGAGGGCTGCACAACTCCGTGAACCAGCGTTGTCCACATCACCAGGACATACACAGTACTGGAAAATCACATGTAGGCAAAATGTCCATGTAAAGTGCAGGATAGACCAAAATCCTTTTTAAAAGAGCTTTTTGAGGTAAATTTAATTACAATGTAATTGATTCCTTCTAAGTTCAGTGATTTTCAGTAAATTTACATAGCTGTAACCATTACCGCAATCCAATTTTAGAACATGTACATTACCCCAAGAGGATTATTATGCCAATTTGCAGTCATTGTCCTTTACCATTCCCAGTTCTAGGCAATCACTAATCTACTTTTAGTTTTTCTGTAATATTTTCTGGACATTTTACATAAATGGAGTCATACAGTGTATGGCTTAGCATAATGTTTAGGTTCGTTCAAGTTATGCATATCAATAGTTTGGTGGTTCTAGTGCTGAAATACTATTCTACTGTATGGATATACCACATTGTATTTATCCTGTAATAATTTGTTGGTTATTTGGGTTGTTTCTGCTTTAGGGGTATTATGAATAATGCTGCTGTGAATATTTGCATACAGGTTTTTGTGTGAACATATGTTTTCAGTTGTCTTGGGTATAAATGTAAGAGTAGAATTTCTAGGTCATATGAAAACTCTGTGTTGAATATTTTTAAAAATTGCCAAACTGTTTCCAAGTGACTACCATTTTACAGTCCCACCTGTAATATCCAAGGGTTTCAGGTGCTCCACATCCTCACTGACATTGGTTATTATCTTCTTAACTTGTAGCCTTCCTAGTGAGTGCGAAGCAGTATTTCATTGTGGCTTTAATTTGCATTTCCCTGATGCTGATGATTTTAATCATCTTTTCATGTGCCTATGGGCCATTTGTATTTCTTTAATGAACTGTTTATTCACTATTTTGCCCATTTTCAAATTGAATCATTTTCTTAACGAATTGTAACAGTTCTACATCTATTCTAGATAGATGTCCTTTATCAGATATACAAATTTGCAAATATTTTCTGCAAGTCTGTGACTGATCTTTTTATTTTCTTAATGGTACTTTGAAGTAAAAGTTGAAAATTTTAATGAAGCCCAGGAAAATGCACTTTAATATCACAGAACATAAAGAGTTCATTAGTGTGGTTTTAGATTCTTATTTCAGTTAACCCCTGAGTTGTCATTTGTAGAGATTTGATCTAGTATCATCTGAGAAGGCAGATTATTCTTCCATGTTTTTCAATTTCATATCTGTGTGAACCTGAATTTCCTTCATATTTTTCAAACTAAACTACACCTGTTAACAGGTTGAATAAAGAAGGGGCTATGAGAATACAAGTGTCTTTCATTAAGCCAGACATTAAAGAAATCTACAAAAAGTTGAAATACCCCTTGTCATTATTTGTTTTAAAGATACTGTTGCTTTTCGTAAAAAATGTTAACCACGTAATATGTTTAGTGTTCATTTTAAATCATTTGGATAAATACTTAAATTTTTTTCAGTTTTAATTTCTAGTACAGCAAATATCAGTAAGTATAACTCATATAAAAAGAAGTCCTTTGAGGTCATTAATGATTTTCAAAGGTATAAAAGGTTTTTGGGGTTGAAAATAAAGATTTAGGAACCATTTTTAATTTAACATGCAGATTAGACTCACATAAGACAGCTCTTAATGTGTTTGTAGCATTCCTTTCTGGTTTTCATATAACTTGGTCTTGTTTCTCCACTAAATTGTTAGCTTTTTGAAAGCAGGGAACACATATTTTACTTTTATTTTATTCCTTAGAAGATCATAATTTTCCTTCTGGAATAAGCACTCAAAAGGACTTAACAAGAGATTGAAGTATTTCCCATTGGCTGACCATGTTAGGGCAACATTTCCTGTTGGCTTTAACATAAACAGCTATATTGTTTTCATTCAGGTGGAAGAGCACAATGGTCACATCTTTAAGGCCACTCAGTATAGCATTCCTACGTACTGCGAGTACTGTTCTTCTTTGATATGGATAATGGACCGAGCCTCTGTTTGCAAATGTAAGTATAGGAGATCTTTGAGGATTTTTTTTTAATTACTTGATGTTTCTATTTCTCTAAGTTTTCTTATGTCTTCTTTAACATAAAGGATAAAGTAATACTTCCTAATTCTTTAACCTCACCTCTGACTACTTTCACCTACTCCTGGTAGCTGAACCAGGTATTTTGATGTTCTTTAGTCACTGCATTTGCATGTCACTCTATCTGAAATGCTTTTCTTACAGATGTTGGTAGGACTTACTATTTCAGTTTATTCATGTCTCTACTCAAATATTACTCTCAAATGTTACTTCTTAGAGAACTCTTTTTTTTAATACAGTTTATTGATTATGCTATGACAGTTGTCCCATTTTCTCCCCTATATTCCCATCCACCCTGTGCACCCTCTCCCACCCACGTTCCCCCCTTTAGTTCATGTCCATGTGTCATACTTATGAGTTCTTCAGCTTCTACATTTCCCATACTGTTCTTGCCCTCCCCTGTCTATTTTCTCCCCACCATCTATGCTGCTTATTCTCTGTACCTTTCCCCTCCGCTGTCCTCCTCCCTCTCCTCTGTCGCTAACCCTCCATGTGATCTCCATTTCTGTGGTTCTGTTCCTGTTCTAGTTCTTTGCTTAGTTTGCTTTTGTTTTAGGTGTGGCTGTTAATAAATGTGAGTTTGCTGTCATTTTACTGTTCATATTTTTTATCTTCTTTTTCTTAGATAAGTCCCTTTAACATTTGATAAAATAAGGGCTTGGTGATGATGAACTCCTTTAACTTGACCTTATCTGAGAAACATTTTATCTGCCCTTCCATTCTAAATGAAAGCTTTGCTGTATAGAGCGATCTTGGATGTAAGTCCTTGCCTTTCATGACTTGGAATACTTCTTGCCAGCCCCTTCTAGCCTGCAAGGTCTCTTTTGAGAAATCAGCTGACAGTCTTCAGAGGAACTGCTTTGTCTCCTTATTTCTTGCTTCTAGGATTCTCTCCTTCATTTTTACCTTGGCTAATGTAATTATGATGTGCCTTGGTGTGTTCTTCCTTCAGTCCAAGTTCTTTGGGACTCTCTGAGCTTCCTGGACTTCCCGGAAGTCTATTTCCTTTGCCACATTGGAGAAGTTCTCCTTTATTATTTGTTCAAACAACTTTTCCACTTGTTGTTGTTCTTCTTCTCCTTCTGGTAGCACTATAATTCGAATGTTGAACGTTTAGAGATGTCCTGGAGGTTCCTGTGCCTCTCCTCATTTTTTGGAATTCTTGTTTCTTTCTTCTTTTCTGTTTGGTTGTTTCTTTCTTCCTTCTGGTCCACTCCATTGAATTGAGTCCCAGTTTCCGTCGCATCACTGTTGGTTCCCTGTATATTTTCTTTTATTTCACTTAGCATAGCCTTCATTTGTTCATCTAATTTGCAACCAAATTCAACCAATTCTTTGAGCATCCTGATCACCAGTGCTTTGAACTGTGCATCTGATAGGTTGGCTATCTTTTCATCACTTAGTTAAATTATTTCTGGGGCTTTGATCTGTTCTTTTGTTTGGGCCATTTTTTTTTTCTTGATGAGCCTGTTTTGTAGCAAGGGGCAGACTTTAGGTGTTCACCAGGGTGCGGTAACCCTCATCAGTGGGTTGTGACGCAGTATGTTGGGGAGGGGTACAAGAGGGAACAGTGGTGCTTGCTTTGCTCTCTGCCGGATTTCAGTCCCTTCCGCCACTTCTCCCAAGCAAACTGGGCCGTTCTGGTGCTGATTCCTGGGTGGGTGGGTTTTTGTACGTTCTAGAACCCTGTAGGTCTCTCCAGTGAACTCTCCTGTGAGTCTGGGAGTCTCTCCTGGAACCTCAACTCCTACAGGTGTTTTCAATCGGTGTTTTGAGGTTTTATTTCCCTGGGCTGGAACCCTAGGTTGTGAGGTCTGTCTCACTCCCCAGTTTCACCTGGTTTATCTGCATGCAAGTGTGGGACCCACCCATCCACCAGCCGCCTGGTGAGCCTCATCCCTCCACATTCAGCTGCCTTGCTGGGTCCACCCACTGCCACCTTGCACGCCTGGGGTCTGCCAGTTGCTTTGCCAGGAGTCCTCTCCACCCGGCTCCCCAACTCTGCCCCTCCTGCTGGTCTGGATGAATGTCTATTTTAACTCCTTGGTTGTCAAACTTCTATACAGTTCAGTTTTCTGTCAGTACTGGTTGTTTTTTTGTTTCTGAATTTTTGTTATCTTTATTTTGGTTGTGCGAGGAGGCACAGTGTGTGTACCTATGCCTCCATCTTGGCCGGAAGTCCTAGAGAACTTTTTTCTTATGTTCCCACCCAAAATGCCATCCTTTCTCCTAATTCTCTGTCATCCCTATTCAGCTTTTAAAAGTCTTCACAGCACTTATTAACCACTCAAGTATTCATTTGTTTTCTTATTAGTTAGTTTGTCCCAGTAGAATGAGTGCTCTACAAGGTTGGGAAACTTACCTGTCTTTTCTGTATCACCAGTGCCTAGAACTGTTCTGGAATATTATAAGTTTTAATAACTATTTGTTGGGTAGATGGATGGATGAATTTTCTTAAATTGTATTTATTTATTTTTAAAGAGGGGAAGGGAGGGAGAAAGAGAGGGAAAGAAATATCAGCGTGTGGTTGCCTCTTGTACGCCCCCTACTGGGTACTTGGCCTACAACCCAGGCATGTCCCCTAGACGGGGAATCAAACCAGCAACGATTTGGTTCTCAGGCTGGCACTCAAGCCACTGAGCAATACCAGCTAGGGTTTAATGGGTTAATTAACTAATGAATTCTTAGATTATAACCAAAAGGTAACTTTTTGCCCTGCTGTAATTCTTTCATCAGAATTGCATAAATCCTAGAATGAGATTAGAGGTTTTTGCAGGTCAACTTGGTTCTGGCTTACAGAAGAACTTTTTCCATTCCTTTCATTCTGTGGATCTCCTCTGGTGCTGTCAGTAATTCTGTGAGGGCCTATTTACTAGTGGGCTAGAACTGAATGATGAAACATTAGGGAAGGCTGAACCTAGTATGGCAACACAAAAAGTCCTGTTCACCATAGCCAAATCACCACTATCTCTGGATATGTTTACTTGTTCATTTGTTTTTCCTTTGTAATCAGTAGTTTAAAAGTTATAGTGACTGTTTAATGTTAGTTTGATTCATGTTGGTTTGGTATAATTTTCTGTGTGATTCAAAACTGAAAATGTGAAGAATCTGCTTTTTTATTACTTCAGTGGGCTTGGTTTGATTTTTTCTTTCTTTCTTTTCTTTTCTTTTTTTTGGTCCTAGAACCCTCTAATGAATAATCTGTTTTTCTCTTTTTTTAGGTTTGATTTCTTAGTAGAATTACTAACTTTCCTTCTACCTGTACTGGTGATTTCATCAGTACAGTGATAGCCTCCTCTACTTGACCTTGACCGTGAAAATCCCACAAGTTTACTATAGAAGGGCAGGGTTACACAGTTGTTGATATGCAGGCACCAGAGCTTGTATAGCAAAATGACATAGTCCAAGTGTGTTCTCAATACCCTCCCCTTAGAGCACCTCTTCCCAGTTGCCTAGGCACCCTGCTGTCACTGCTCTAAGACTTTATTTCTGCCGTGAACCTTTTCTCTACCTTATCTTCCCAAACACATGTTATGTTTTAGTTCTTTAGAGCTCTGTTCTGGACCTTCTAATAAAATAAATAAGACCATTCTTATACCTTAATGTGTTGTTTAACTTTTTATTTCATTAAGGGTCTTTGGCAGTTATGCCTTTCTTGCCCATTGGAATGATTCCTAATAGGTATTTCTGGCATTTTAGCAGATTGTAGAGCAAGTGTATGAGGGGAACATGAACACTAATTTGTGGATCAAACCACAGATATAAATAAATATTCTACTGGAATATGACACAGTGGGGAGAAAGGTTGGGCAGTCTCGAAAGAACAAAAAATATTTATAAACATTGGTTAGAAATTTTAGGCATGTTTTTCAAGTTTATATTTTCAAGTAGAATGGGTTAAATAAGTAAATTAAATCTATAAAGAATGGGTTTTTTCTTTCTAGTATTGTACAAAGTATATATATGCCATTATAGCAGTCTCAGACTTAAAGAAAAAAATTTATATACAACATAAACATAAACTTTTTAATTTCTTATCATTGATGTACAGATTTTTAAAAATTCTGCATTTTAATATGTTTTTCAGTATGCAAGTACGCTTGCCATAAGAAATGCTGTCTGAAAACCACAGCCAAGTGTTCTAAAAAGGTAAGAAATCAATTACCTATGAGTAATAATTAACAGATATATTGTGGGGGGGGTTTGTGCCTCATGGAAAGAAATCAAGGACTCTTTAGTAGTTTTATAGAGCAGTAGTTTTCAAACATTGGACCACAAATCTCAGTAAGAAATACATTTTATGTCATGACCCCTTACATACACATAGAGAGACGTCTGTGTGCATCTCTCTATGCAGCTGAATTGATTTCCCTGGAGCTATATTTACCTTTACTACATGGAAGCCGCTAAACTGTTTCCCCAACAATTTATTGAAATACTACTTTGAAAGGTTTCGTACTTCATTAAATACTCATAAATTTTCCTAGGAATTATCTTGAAAGTAAAATCTTTACAATTAAAGATTTTAACCTAAACATCAAGATTCATCGCTTAGTTGGTATTTTTACATACTTCTGCTTGTGAAGCACAGAGAACTAAAAGATACTACATGTACTTTGGTATTTCATGCTTCAAGGATGCAACCATTTTTGAAAGATTTCAGGTTTTATTGATGTGTAATCATGTTTTCATACTTCTTAGTCACATACAGATGACCGTAACAATACTATGAAAATCTGAACTGTAAATGTGTGTGCGTGTTGTTTGTAGCGTATGCGTAGAATTTGCAGCGGTTCCAAGTTCATAGACAAATCATGGCAAAGGACAAAGGAAAATTTCATTCAAGGATTAAAATACAATGTAGGTAGGACATTTGCTTCCAGCTGTGATGGAGTAGCTTTTGGCAGACTAATGTCCATGCTGAGAACAATTGAAAAGGTCTGTTGCGAAACATCAGAAATCTGCTCAGGCAGACGGGACTTTAGGGGCCTAGATCCTAGAGAGAAGAGAGCTGTGGAGTGGTAAATCTGTATCTATGAGGTGTTTTTCTCCTCATAGGCATAGGGCCACATTTAAGAATCAGAGAAGTCAGCAAAGTTTTTAGGAATCTCTTAGGGCTATAAAAACAAAATTTGGAGTCTAGGATTGTCAGAACTTGAAGGACCATGATCCAGACATAGAGAAGTGAGCCTGAAAATCAGAGGTTTTTCTCTCAAGGTATTTTCTGAATTAAGTTGCACAGGGCAAAGGGCTAAGGAACTAAATAGAAAAGCAGATGAGAGTGGTTTTTTTCAGTCTCACAGCTCTAAGGAAAGAAAAATTGAGGTTGTGTAATCCACCTTCAAAGTGGAAAGCTAGTCAGTACTCTAAAACTTCCACTGACACCTCTGAAGAGCTATACTCTAGGAAAGGGGGGTAAACCATTAATAGACTGAACTTTATAAAAACTGAAAACAAGCTTTTAAAAAATATACCAACTAAGGACATTTTTTTTTATTGCTTTTAGAAAGAGGGGAAGGGAGAAAGAGAGAAATATTGATGTGAGAGAGAAACATCAATTGGTTGCTTTCTTGTATACACTCTGACTTGGTATCATACCTACTGGGAATTGAACCACAACCTTGTGGTCTGCAAGATGAAGCTCCAGCCAACTGAGCCACACCAGCCAGGACCATGCTATTCTTGATTGGATTAAGATGATCTGTTCCTCATTCTAACTACCTACCACAGTGAATATTCTCAAGAGATAACATCATTCAAGCCTTTGCAATTTGTTCATATGTAATATGAGACTAAGAAGAAAACAAATAGACAATATCAATAGACTCATAGATGATCCATTTACTGAAGTGTCAGACATGTACCTAAAACTTTTTTTGATTAGTATGTTCAGATAATATATAAAAAGATTTTAAAAAATTATTGTCTATTAGAAAGTGAAAAAAATAATTCATGTAAATGTATATTTATTCAAATGGAAATTCTAAAAATAAAAAATGCAACCCAATTTATAAAACTCAAAGGATAGGTTTAAAAGCATATTGGCTAATTTAAGGAAATCAACTCCAAGATGGTGGCATAGGCAGACATGGCTCACCTATGCAAACAACCACATCAAAATTATAACTAAATATAGAACATTCGTAACTCAAAAGCGTCAGAAATCGAGTTGAATAGAAGTGTGACAACTACAAAATCAAGTTGAATGGCAGTCTGATAAAAATGGAATGAAAGAAACCATCTATCCAGACTGGTATAGGAGAGATGCAGATGCAGAATGGGATGGTCCCACACCTACGTGTGATGGATAGAAATTTGGGAGGGATATCTTAGGAATAAGGAGTCCCAGCCTAGGGCTCCAGTGCCAGGAAGATAAGTCCTCATAACTTTTGGCTGCAAAAAGCAGCAGGGATTGAGTTGGTGGAAGAAATTTCTGGAGCCCCAAGCAGTTCCTCCAGAACAGCTCACACACAGACTCACCAACTCAGACTTACTCCCTATAAGCTCCAGCACCAAGATAGCAGCTTAAAAGGCACCAGTGATATACAGGGAGCAACTGAAGTGTCTGGCATCAAAGGGAGCAGAGGCCATTGTCCTTTTTCTAAACCAACCACTACCCCCAACAGAGCCAACAAGCTGGAGATCTATTTGGCCCATCTTGGAGATACCCAGGGACTCTGCCCCACTCAACTTACTGGCCCACCCAAGCTGCTTTGCCATATGAATGGCCGGGCTTGGCTCATGCTCTACAACTTCCTATATTCTATCAAACAACAACTGGCTTCAGTGAGTCCCAGTCCCAGCACCAGCAATAGTCAGTTTAGATTCACAGCTTGGCGTTACCTAGGAATCCCCAAGCCCAGCACAAGTAGCAGCCATCTCAGATGGTGTTATAGCTTAGATTTTGTTATAGTCCTGGGAAAAATAGAGGTGAGACCTGACATTGGCCTGCACAACTGATCCTCCACAGAGGCCAGAGGTTGGTGGTCAGTAGTCAATGCCAGTCCTTGCAGCTAACTGGCCTGCAATTTAGTAAACCCCTTCCATTGATGTGCCAACAGCAACCAAGGCTCAACTTCAAGAGGAGGGCGTACTGAGCCCACATAAAGGGCGCACCTCAAGTACCAGTTTGGGTAATAAGGGAGGCTGTGCCACTGGGCCCTACAGGACACCTACCACTTTAGGCCACACCACCAAGACATGGAGTCAGAGCAGCTCTACCTAATACATAGAAACAAACACAGGGAGGCTGCCAAAATGAGGAGACAAACATGGCCCAAATGAAAGGACAGATCAAAACTCTAGAAAAGCACCTAAGCAAAATGGAGATAAGGAATCTATCTGTTGCCGAAATCAAAACACTGGTTATAAGGATGCTCAAGGAACTAAGTGAGGACTTCAGCGGCATAAAAAAGATCCAATAAGAAATGAGGATACACTGATTGATATAAAGAACAGTTTACAGGCAAACAATAGAATGGATGAAGCCAAGAATCAAATCAATGATTTGGAATATATGGAAGCAAAAACCAACCAATCAGAACAAGAAAAAAAAAAGAATCCAAAAAAATGAGGATAGTATAAGGAGCCTCTGGAACAACTTCAGGCATAACAACATTTGCATCATAGGGGTGCCAGAAGAAGAAGAGAAAGAACACGAAATTGGAAATCCATTTGAAAAAATAATGAAAGAAAACTTCCATATTTTGCCGTAGGGATGAGACATGCAAGTCCAGGAAGCACAGGGAGTCCCAAACCAGATGGATATAAAGAGGCCCACTCTAAGACACATCATTAAAATGTTAAAGGTTAAAGATAAAGAGAGAATCTTAAAAGCAACAAGAGAAAAGAACTTAGTTATCTGTAGGGGAGTTCCCCTAAGATTGTCAGCTGATTTCTTGAAAAAAAATTTGAAGGCTAGAAGGGATTGGTAAGAAATATTCAAAGTCATGAAAAGCATGGACCAAGTTCCGGCCAAGGTGGAGGCATAGGCAGTCGCATTGTGCTTCCTCGCTCAACCAAAACTAAAGACAACAAAAATTGAGAAACAATAAACAACCAGAACAGAGAGAAATTAATTGAACAGAAGTCGGGCTCCAGTACATCCAGACCGGTAAGGAGCGGCGGAGTCGGAGGCTTGCGGAGTGGGATCAGAGGGGTCCCGGCAGGAAGAAACACTGGCTGGCAGGCGCGGGCTCACAGGGCACAGACGGCAGCGGACGGACTGGTGGCGGACCCTGGGTGCGGGAGGCGACTAGCAGACCCAGTGAGGGACGCAAGGCAGCTAGCTGCCCGAAGCCACAGCCACCATGTTTCAAAGCTTAAGAGCTCCGTCTGGGAGCTGAGGCCAGGAGATTCTCTCAGCCTCACAGGAGACTTCTCGGGGTAGCCCACAGAGTCCGAGAAAGTGCACTAGCCCACCGCCCGGGAGCCAGCACAAGAAGGGCCCAATTTGCTTATGGGAGGCAGTGGAGGGGACAGAAGTCCTAGAGAGAGTGGAGCAGGCGCCATTGTTCCCTCACAGACCCCGCCCCCACAGACAACGTCACAACCCAGCAACTGGGGTGCCGCGCCCTGGTGAACACCTAAGGCTCCACTGCCCTTACGAAACAGCCACAACCACACCAAAGGAAAATAAAAAAGATGGCTCAAACAGATTTGAAAGCCCCAGAACCAGTTTTTTTTAAGTGACCAAGAAATTGCCGGATTACCAGATGCACAGTTCAAAGCACTGGTGATCAGGAAGCTCACAGAATTGGTTGACTTTGGACATAAATTAGATGAACAAATGCAGGCTACGATAAGAGAAATGAAGGAAAACGTACAGGGAAATAATAGTGAGGGGAAGAAAACTGGGACTCAAATCAATGGAGTGGACCAGAAGGAAGAAAGGAACAACCAAACAGAAAAGAATGAAGAAACAAGAATTCAAGAAACTGAGGAGAGGCTTAGGGACCTCCAGCACACCTTTAAACGTTCCAACATCCGAATTATAGGGGTACCAGAAGGGGAAGAGGAAAAGCAACAAATTGAGAACTTATTTAAACAGATATTAAAGGAAAACTTCCCCAATCTGGCAAGGGAAATAGACTTTCAGGAAGTCCAGGAAGCTCAAAGAGTCCCAAAGAACTTGGACCCAAGGAGGAACATGCCAAGGCACGTCATAATTACATTAGCCAAGGTAAAAATGAAGGAGAGAATCCTAGAAGCAGCAAGAGACAAGAAGACAGTTACCTACAAAGGAGTTCCCATCAGAATGTCAGCTGATTTCTCAAAAGAGACCTTACAGGCAAGAAGGGGCTGGCAAGAAGTATTCCAAGTCATGAAAAGCAAGGGCCTACATCCCAGATTGCTCTATCCAGCAAAGCTTTCATTTAGAATGGAAGGGCAGATAAAGTGCTTCTCAGACAAGGCCAAGTTAAAAGAGTTCATCATCACCAAGCCCTTACTATATGA
>PVIA01015379.1:0-22982 GCA_004024845.1 Tonatia bakeri
AAAAAAATTCATTCACCTGTACACTTAGATTTATCTTTTATGAATAAAAATATATCTAAAAGCATAGTCTTTAAAAATGTATAAAGATGGAGGAAAACTAGCCAGGAGATTTTGAGGAAGTAGTCAATTAAGCAGGAGATTATCATAATCAGAAGATTATGATGGGCCAGAAACCAAGTAAAGAAAGTATTTCCAGGTAGGTCTATATTCAGAATAGGTCAAAGAGAATAATAATTTACTATGACAAATGCTGGTGACTGTGAGCTGATCTTTCGCTATAGCACAGTCAATAGAAATCATTGATGACTGAGACAAGCAATTTGGGTGTAATGGTGGCCTCCATTATTTAGCAAAAGTTCAAAAGAGGAATTAGCAAATAAGTCCAGAGCTTTAAGGAGTTGCTGTAGACTCCAAGAAGAGACTTCAGTCTGGTACCAGATAAGAAAAGTTGGCCAAAAGAGAAGTTTCTTTTCTTATAAGAAGGATGGATAGCACAGAGCTCTGCTGATGAAAGTGATCCAATAGAAAGAGAAAAACTGATAATAGAACAAAGACTGAAGAGACTTTTGAGTCATGTCCTTGATGTAGGTAAGCAAGGGTAAAATCCAGAAAAATCACATACCTGTGTGTGTGTGTCAAGTTAAATATAACAATGAATTTTGCTTAACATAATATCTGAACACAAATTTCCCTAAGTATCAGCTATTTTATTAAAAGTTAATAATCAGCTCATGGGCCATTCCTTCCTTGATATTTGGGGACCCTCAGCTTTTCATTCAAGACTACAATGTGCTTATTTTTTTTAATTTTTAGAGTCATCACATTATATTTTATTGTTTGTGTTCTTTTTCTTCTCAATTGGCATAATGACTTACTAATTTCATCCATGACATCAGACACAGAGCTTGGCTACATTAAGCACCCAGTAAATGCTTGGGAAATGAATAAGTCGCTGTCTCCACGCTCTAAAAGTCTCTAAATCACACTGCTAGTCATGCTAGTCCTCATGAACTAGCTGGAGCAGTTCAGTGCCCTGGTACTTCTCTAAGTGTGATTCCCAGATCAGTTGCAGTAGCATCTCTGAGGAGACTGTTTCTTGGCCTTGCCCCGACCCTACTGACTTAGAAACTCTAGGTGTGTGGACTAGTAAGCCGTAGTTGTACAAGCCCTCCAAGTGAGCCTGATACATGGTCAAGTTGGAGATCCACTGCTATAAGATGTATTCTGGACTTTTAATTCCTCAAGCTTGGAAGATGCAAAGAAACACCTGATTATCCTTTGACTATCAACCAGTGACTTTAGTAATCTTGCTCTTACACTTTCCATAGACACATTTTTTTTCTATTATCAGAAATATAATATCATACATTTCTTTATCCTATGTTCTTTACATTTGTTTTTAATTCTAAGTCAAAATGTTCATTAAAATGTTAGAAGTTTTTTGTTACTCTTGGGGAGTGAGGGAAGGTGATTTCTCTGCTTCCAAAGACTTAGAAAGAATCTTTCCTAAATAATATAAAACTTCTTGACTTTAAAGAGATAAGAGGAGTGATACTGATGTTGATGCATTTTATAAGCACCTATTAGATGTATTCAACTCTGGGAATTCTCCTTTGTCCTGGAGGAATTGAGAATGTGATCCCTGAGTTTATAATTGGGGACCCTGAAAAGGACCAGAGATAAGAAAGTGTAATATATAGAAGAAACTCTGACCCTTAAAATGGGTCCTACTCCTGTAAGTGGGGTATGACTTTGTGCAGGTTATTTAACCTTTCTGAGTTTGTTTCCACATATAAAAAATAAATAAGCTTGATTACTTGTTTAATGGAAAAGACTATGAATTATAAAAATTGAGTTTTGTTTCTTCCCACCTCATTCTTTGCAAATATACTAATGTGCCACTGTAGGAATGGTTCTCTTCTTCACCCAGGCTGAGAATCTCTAGATCCTATGTTTTTAAAGACCCTCAGCTCTAAGATCTCATATAACTGTTGCATAGCTAAGAAAACCCAGACCAAATGATGATAGCCATGGCTGTGATGATCTGTAATAATAATTTCAATTTCAACACATTTTTCAATTCCTGCTATTTGTATTGGAACAAATATATACTTTGCAAAAATATAGACAAGAAATACAATTTTAAATAAAAGTTATTTGTAATCAAAACTGAGCAGAATGCCATAAAATTACAAATATCATCAACAACAAAATTATAGACAATGTAATGCTTTTGAACATCTGAGAACTTAGTTTTATGAATTACAGTGTAAAATGACAATCATCACTAATGGTGAGGGAGCAATAAATTGTACTTTTATTAGCTTTCTATTGTTCCATAACAAATTACCACAAACTTGATATCTGGAAACAATATTCATTCTTTTTTTCATAGTTTTGTAGGTCAGGAGTGCAGGTGAACTCAACTGGGTCCTCTGTTTTGGGTTTTAACAAAGCTGAAATCAGGCTGTTGACTGTACTGAACTCTTCTCTGATGGATTTGGGGGAGAAGCCATTTAGAAGTTTCTCCAGCTGTTGGCATAATCCAGGTTTGGGGATTTTGTTTTTGTGTTTGTAGTTTTCGGATTGAGGACCCCATTTCCTTGCTGGCAATAAGCCTTAACCCACTCACTGCTCCAAGAGGCCACCAGCATTCCTTGTCATGTGGCCCCATCTGTCTTCAAAGCCAACAACAGGATCATATCCCTCTAGAACTTTGTATCTCTGATTTTACCTCCTGCCACAAACTAGCAAAAATGCACTGCTTTTAAAGGGCTCCTGTGATTAGTTTAGGTCCACCTTTTCACCACACCCAATAATATAATAAAGAGAGTGATATGCATCATATCATCGTATTCACAGGTTTTACCTACTCTCAAAGGGAAAGGTTACTGAGGGTCATTCTTGGAATTCTGTCTACCAGCCCTTGGGAGTGAAGAACAAGTCCTATTCTAAAATCTGCAGAGCGAGTTCGAGGAGAGAGAATACCAAGATGAATGAAGGAAGAGAGGAAGAACTATGGAATATAAATGGGAGTGGACAGAGGCACTCTTAGAACAAGCTTAAAGTGACATCTCCTCCTCCATGCAGGAGCTTTCCAGCTTCAGTTTCCAGGTGGCCAGCCTTCCAATGTTCTTCACTCCTATCCTCTCAAAGGCCAAAGGGAAAGATCTATTACTGTGACATGTGCCACATCATAATGGTAAGCCAAGGTGCTATTTTTATGACTATTTGCAACCTCATATCAAATCATGACATGAAAATATCTTCCATGTTCTATTTCTGGAATTTTGGAATAAACTAAAGGAGGTTGGGGGCAGGGTACCTGCAAGTACCACTGAAATTTAAGCAAAAAAAGGGGTCATCAAGATGCCTATGCATAAGGCTGGCTCTAAATATGAATTGGTATGAAGCCTTTTCCAACTTGGCAAACTACTTGAGCTTTCTGTTTCTGTAGGTATATATTAAATTGAAACACTTGCATGAGTATCCAAGTATACTCTTAATTGCTTCTAAGAGCTCTCAACCAATCAGACACAAATGTCAGGTTGTACTTGGAGAGGCACAGAATGAGAGCCACAGGGCTAAAGTTTAGAAAAAATGGACTTTTTGTGACTCCCAGACTCACTATTCTGGGCGATGAGCTCATTTCAACATTAGTGAGTCCTAGAATTCATCACCTTCCAAATGCTAAAATAAAATCAGGGAAATGTCATCAAGTTGTTAACCATTATTATATATTAAAGTAGCACTACCGAAGACGGGGAAATCACCTAATAAAGCCAATCCTTCTTCTTTATATCGCCTGGAACTGTCAGGACTCCAATAAATCATAATGGACCCAACTTAAAACCAGTGACCTGTATATTATACACTGAAAATCCCTCTTGTCTCAGCAAGTAACCAACACCTAAGGAAGGCTTGACAATTAGGTTGAGAGAATGTCAAGGTTAAAAGTTCCGCAAAGCCTCTGAAGTCTACCTTTCAAGTTTGAACCACTTGAGTTTTCTGTTTATTGACTCTTGCCAAATATACTTTTCTATTTCTTTAAAAAATGTATTTTACAAAGAGCTCTTACAGAGAGTGTACCACCACAATGATATAAGGCTAAGTGATTTATCAAAAAGAAGCACATTGGGTCAAAATAAATAAAACCTTTAGCAAACATTCAAAGTGTCCCCAGGTTAAAGAGTGAAATATCTGGCAAGTTTCCTCTCCAGGGCTCAATTTCTTCAGCCAAAATATGGATAATAATAATTCTTACAAATGATTATACTAAAAACTAAATTAAAATGAGACAATATATTTAAAATATCTTGAAATAACACATAGTAAATAAATCAAAAATATTATTCATGGTATTATTTTATACAATGTTCATTAACTTATTCCACAAATATTTAGTGTGAAGCTACTTTTTACAGACAGAAATGTAGACACTGAGAGTTTAATAACAAATAAAACAAACTGTCTTTACCATCAAGGAATTTCCAGTAGAGGTGATTAAACAAGCAATTACCATACAGACTTATTTGATAGATGCATAAAACAGAGATACCTAATATGCCATGGTCTGGTGGGCTTGGAAATTCAGAAAAGGGTGCCTCATGGAAAGAACACCAAAACTGCATTCTGGATAATAGATGGAAATAAGCTAGGAAAACACTCAAGGCAGAGGCCCAGGGTACATGAAATCTTACGGGACAGAAAGCATGGTTCACGCTGCTGCGAGAGAACAATGCAGAATGGTGGAACATAGGTTTGCAGGAGATTCAGTGAAGATATGCTTTCTTTTCCTGCCCTTATCCAAAAATATTCCTTGGAGGCTTTGGTAGGGCAAAGTGAAAAGATGGAGAATAGGTCCCCAGTGCCTTTTATGATCATGCTCTATCCAGAAAATGTTAAGTGAGGGACATCAGCATTGATGACACAGTAGGATGGTGTCTTTTGCTGTTTGAACCACATACAGGAACTTTTACAAAAGATTAAAGAGAAACACACAGCAGCTTCTGTATTGTAACAAAGAGTTAAAATTTGGGAGATAAATTGCAGAAACTGAATCACACTCAACATTTCAAACAGAAAACCCATCTTTGCTATCTTTGCTCGTGTCCAGCCTATCTTCACTCCCACCACTTTTCCTTCTAGTGGACTCACATTTATCTTGGACACCTGGCTCACATGACTTCTTCTTTAGGGGGCTTTCCTCAGCCCTACTGGACAAAACTATCCCCCCTTCCAGTAAATTCTCATAGCAAATTGTACTTGGTTGGGGGACTTCTCTTTTCTTCTATTGGTGTCTGTTGATATGAGGTCTCCCCAATGATATGAGCTCTCTGAGGACAGGGCTACAATTTTTATTTACCCATGCATCTCCTGCATAGTTACAAAATTAGTCTTTGGTCAATATTTGGTAATATTAAAAAACAATTCTTTGAACTTCCACCCTGTGTGCATTTATAGTATTCTCTCATAGATGTGACATCAGTGTGTATATTATCAACACAAGAAGGAGACATAGAAAAGATTGGGGTAGTCTTATAAGTACTCTACAGGCAGTGACTAGGTTACCTTCCAAATGGTGTTTGATAAGTTACTGCTGAAAATTTAAAATGTATTTATTCTTAGAAATAATGGCCCAGGAGAAATTAGTTTACTACTTAACTAAAAATTTCACTAAACCCTAAAATCCCACTTAATAAAAGTAATTTTATTTTAATTTCCAAGGCAAAATACCACAAAGTTTCCAAAAGGGGACACAAGGGATGATTCTCATGTACCCTTATCTGCCCCCCACAGGCAAGAAAGGCTCCATCTTCCCACAGCACAGCATAAACAGATTTTCTCTTTCATTCATACTAACTGGATTCCAGAGATGGAGTGAGCACATTTTCTGAACCAAAGCTCAGGATACATGGTGCTCCCCTGACATGATAAATGGATGGCATTTTGAAATTCAGTGGTTTCTGTTCACAGTCAAGTCTTGGAGGAGGCATAGGTACAGGGCATGATGTGGAGAAAGAGGATAGCAGTGAGGAGAAGCAGCAGGGACCACGCTCTGTGGGACAAGAAAGACTGCTGAGTCAAAAGTTTCCGACAAGTGCTATCAGAGTTTGATGAAGTTTGACCCCTGGGATGGGAATGATGGCTGTAGCGCCCCGCAGAGGGAACAACCCCAAAGGTATTGCATCCCAGTCAGCAAAGCCTTTGGCTTCCTTGGGAAGGCCACATCATTCCATTGGCCGTCTTTGTCCTTTGATAGCAGTGGTGGGGTCCCTGTGACAGACACCTGGGAATGTCTGTATAAGGCACAGAAATTGTGCAGAAGTGACTAGGCAAGCAGCTGTTTGCTTATTTCAGTTGAAAGCTAACAGATCATGTACTATTAAGAGAATGTCTAGCATTTCTTTTCACATCTTCCTATTTTCTCTGTTAAATTTCCTCATTCCATTTTTTCCCCCTGTAGCTTAGAAAGTGCTTACTGTGTAGTGGAACCTTCAGGAGGGAAACTCATCTTACAGACTTTGTAACAAAACATTTGTATAAGACAATTAATCTGCATATAACAGAAGGCCACAAAACAGTTCATATTGGGTCAAAAGGGACAAAAACATCTGAAAAGAAATTCAAATATTTTCATTTGAGAGCTTATAATTTATAAAGAGGCAGGGATGAGAAAAGTTTATCGAGCTTTACATACCTTCATCTTCTGATTTATAGGTATAGTGTTAAAAATACATAGTGACTTTGCTTTCTGAGAGGCTGTGGCTCTGTTCCTCCCTATCCCTTCTATATTGTTTCTCAATTACCTTCAGCTCAAAATACTTCTTATGCCAAAGTGGGTTACTTTGGAGTGACATATTCCAGTCCCCTTCACCTGGGTTCCTTTCCATTCAGAAACCAATTTAAAAGTTTTTGTTTGTTTTTTGATCCCTCGAAGGAACATCACTTGCTCCTCTCTTTATCGTGGTGGCTTCTCTTAGTAATAATCTTGCTTATAGATTAACATAGTTCTTTGCTGTCTGGGTGCTCCATGAGAATAGAGAAATTGTGTATACTATTCACATTCCTAGCCCCCCTACCTAGAAAAACACCCTGCGCATTATAGGGGTTCAGTAAATATAGATAAATTAATAAGTGAATAAATTGCCATAAAAAAAAAACAATCTGTTCTCTCATTAAAATGCTAGAGCCAAACACTGCTTCTATCCAGTCATTCCAGTTCTTACCCCCATCTCTGTCCTTTTAGTTTTTAAATTCAACCTTACTTAGACTATTACAAAGCGATAACAAGAGACCGACGGAAGGCCAAAGGACAGAGTCGGTGATCACTTTAGTTCCACAGGGGGGAAAATAAAAATGGACTGTCTTCAGATTTGCTGAACAGATGTCAACTCCATTTGCTACTTCACAAATCACTATAAAGGAAAATTGGATTTCATTGCTCCTCAAACAAGGTGACACAAAGAAAGATGAGACTGCTTTCCAAAGAGGGGCTTTTTCATAGGCAGACAGCTGGGAATTGCTATTTGGGAAGTCATGAAGGATCATAATATCAAGGTTGAGTCCAGAAGAGATTTGGGACATCTCCACACCCGAGCCAGCACATGAACTAAACATGAGCCCTAAATTTTTTCTGTTAACTTTCTAGGAACTAATTTTCCAGAAGCATGAATCATCTGTTGTATTATGTTAAAACAATCAGATTATAGAATAAATAGTCTAATACCTGTGTTCTCATCCCAGAGAAAATTTAAAAACATTTTTAATGTCATGATTATGGGGAAAGGCTCCCAGTATCTAGGGGTTATTAGCCAGGGATGCTGCTAAACATACTTAAATGTACAGGACAGTCCCTCACAATGAAGAATTATCTGTTCCAAAATTTTAATGTTTAGGTTGGGGAAACCTGCTCTAGACTTGAGATAGGTAGATGACGATGATGATAAAGAAAAATAGATAAATATTATTTTGTTTAAGAAATGAAAACAAAAACTTTTTTAAATCCTAAAGCAGAATGCTAAGTAATATAGTATTAGAATATTAACACTGTCAATTTGAAAGAAATAAAGACTCATAAATGCACGACTTGGCATAATTTTACTCCAGAGATTTCCACATTCATATGCCAAAAGCAATTACCATATTCCTGATTGCTAATTAGACTGGCACAGGTTTCAACTTATCCACAGATGGCAACTTAAATGATAGTTAATGTTCAAGCTAAATTTTCAATTTTGTAGGCTTAAATTTAAATATTTGAAGTTATGACATCATCTATTAATATATTCACTGTAATATGGGCCCACCTCTGTCACATATCAGGGGTGGGCATATGCAAAAACAAGGCAGGTTTCCTAAGGCACTTGTGAAAATCAATCACATTTCTGAAAAGCCTACCCTACAGGGAAAGTCTCACTGAGTTGGGGGGAGAATATGTCTGTGAACCATTTTACAATTCCCCCTCCACGCACATACATGCTCACACATACACTCACTCACTTAAACAAGGGTTTTCATCAAGTGGCAAGAGCCCTGGACTGGAAGCCAGATGTCCATCATTTTGGTCCTAACACCAGACTTCTAATTTGTTAGGTGATCATGATCAGTCCCATAACCACTGGTGCCTCAGCTTGTCTATCTGTAGACTTAATGCATAGATGTTTTGTATTATCACTTAGCCAGGCTCCCCTTGAGAATGTTGTCAAAACTCAACCCTCTTCTCCTACTATGAACACATCCAATGCGTACATTTTCAAGACAGTCATTAAAGTCCATTTAAGAATTTATAAGGAATCTGATGACCACTGGTTAACAGCCTCTGTATTAAAGTAAGTTTAATATCATTTTCCATTCTAAAGAAAAATTTTTAGGTAGGGAATATGAAGAAGTTGAAAAGCAGATCATTCTCATGCATAGGTTGTCTGGCTGGCTGTTGCTGATTGTCAAAAACAAGGTCACACTTGAACATGAGCAAAGGACATTCTAAATGGAATGGAGGTAGGCTATATTTCAAAGAGCAATAAACAAAATTCACCTTTATGACTCTATTGTTTAAAACATTCCTATTTGAATAAAAGAGTGCTATTAGTCTCAGAATAAAACAAATAGAAACATTTGAGATTTGTATATTATTTTTAAATATTCTATTGGAAAGAAAATAAAATGAAACATCACAGCCAAATACTTTCATTTATCAATGTTCTGACAGTTATCCTAATGAAGGTAAAACAACACAGTAAAGTCCCTACACTTTAATTATCAAAGAGTTAATTACCCTTTTACAATGTAAAGAGGTAATAAAAAGACTACCTGATCAAATGAGTATTCTAAATTTAAGAATATAAATAACACTGTATGTGACCTACTACCAGCTGCAACAGAAAAGTCAACTCTCTCAACAGTTTTCAGCTTCTACGATTTCAAAATTTCCCTCCTTCATCTGACAAAAAAAAAAAAAAGAGGGGAGGGAGGAAGAAAGAAGAAAAAAGGGGGAAAAGCCCATTTCTTATCAAAGCAGAGGAAACCCCTCAACTTATCAAATTTTCAAACTTGCACACAGGTCTAGGTTCCAGGTACATGTACTTGATTTAATTTCCATGGAATGTCAACCCTTTCCTTCAGTCTGGGCCAATTTAGGGCACAAGTTATCCCGGCACCAGGAAAAACATACTGGTTTAACTAATCATTTGCAGCAGATCGATACAGAAAGATAACTGACAATATGTACTAGAAAATTATTGGCCACTCATGTACAAAGACTATATACTTCAGTCACTATAGTTAATTTGAATTAAAAGCAACATTTTTTCTTTTAACAAAATTCTGTGTCATTTATCTCCATATATAATGCTTGCCTTTCTCTCCAGAATAAAGAAAATATAGCAATTAAAGGGATGATGTGAATGAGAGTCATTTCTAGAATCTGCTTTGAATAGTCAAGGATCACTATATTCTTCCTACACCTCATTAGCCAAATGGCCTTGGGCCAAGCATCCCAACCCCAGTTGTTGAACCACAAAGGGAGGGAGAGGCGTTTAATCTCTGGGTCAGCTAACTTCTGTGAAAAGTCAGAAAGTACTTTTTTTGGCTTTGTAGGCCACGTATGGTCTGTTGTATATTCACCTTTTGACAACTCTGTAATGATGTAAGAAATATTTTTAAGTCATGGGCTATACAGAAATGGGCCCCAGGCTGAATTTGACTAATGGGCTGTGGTTTGTCTACCTGGTAGAAGACACAGCCTTGAGTTTAATTGAAAGACTGAATGCATCCCAGACGAACATTTCTTCTTCTACTTATGAATCAGAAGAAGGGTGGATAGCCACCTCCACTAAGGGTACCCTAAGACATAGGATTTTAGTGCTAAATGTGGGAAATTCTCTGGCCAGCCTGGATGATCGGCCACTCTAATACATTCCTCAGATGGGGGAAGTGAAATTCTTAAAAAGGGTGGCCAAAATATAGCCATCACTCCATGGTTTGACCATCTAATTCAAAAAGAAGCACAAGATATGATAGTAATCACAAGGCTGGTGGAGATGGATCCTTATAACCAAATGCACCAGGAGGGGATGCACCTGTATTCCATGGTTGTTGAAGTCATTTATTTTCTGTGCAGAGTGATACTTGGGGAAACAGGGGGTAGAGAAGTCATACATCAAGTGATAAGGGTCAAGAGAAACCAAACAGGCCACGTGATGACCGGAAAGCAGAGCCATGGACATTTACTCCGAAAGGCAGCTGGAGATTTTCATTTACACTTGTCAACAAGCCAGAAAGTTTGTGCGAGCATATCAACACTGTCCCCAGGTGCTCTTGTTCCATTTTGTTCTTTGGTCTCTTTTGTTATTGTTTTTCTCTTTCTATAATGTTATTGGCAACATGTCAGAAAGAATCCATTCCAGGCATCTCTTGCTGAAGCAAAAAAAGCAGGTGGTATCAGAAGCCAATATAGCAGGGAAATACAGTTCATACACAGCTCAGTTTGTATGAGCCTTGGAAAAGATCTGTTTGAAAGTATGTTGAGTTGAAAGTGAAGGGTATCAGGGACAGGGCGCCAGAGAGAGACAGAGGGAGAGCTGCTGTTAAGAACCCATAATGCCTCATTCTAAGGAGGAGATCATTGAAGGCTGATTTATGTTTCCTCAATATATAATAATTTCAATACATAGTGTAACAAGCTCAGTAGACTCAAAAAGATCAATATCAATATCAACACTAAGTGGCAGAACAGAAATCTCGCACAGCATAAGAGCAGCAAATGTCTTAACAGAAGTGGTCAAGAAAAGCAGCAAGATGGATTGGAAAACCTAAGTAAAAAAGGAACCATGAGGGAGAAAAGGGCCTTCTGTAAATTTCCAAAATGGCATTCCTGCATCTCTATGTATGCATGCCATTTCTCAGGAAGTATAAACCATCTCACAGGGTCTCACTTATTTACACAATTTCCTCAAGAGACTTATGGAAAGAAATGTTGACACCCATTTCACGGGCAGCAGGATTCAATTATTTCCCCAAAGTCACGTTTTAGAAAAGTGCTGACATTGGAAACACAATTTGTTTCTCTGAACTCCAAAACAATCCACACTAGAAGGACATGGGGGCCGGGGGGGGGGGGGGGGAGGAAAGTACAAGTCAATTATCAGACTGGGAAACATTAACAGACCTGATATTAAACATTGGGATTACTAGAAGAAATACAATCAGGAACCAAAAGATACAAGATGTTGGGACAGAATTCTGAAAGTAGGACTAAAATGGAACTATATCACCCTGGCGGATGTGGCTCAGTTGGTTGCAGCAGTGTTTCATGCTTCATGAAAGATTGCAAGTTCAATTCCCAGTCAGGGCACATACCCAGGTTGTGTGTTTGATTTGTGGTCAGTGGGCAAACCCTGGTTGGGGCGCATACAAGAAAGCAGCCGATGATGTTTCTCTCTCCCATGGATACCCCTCATCTCTCTCTTTCTCTCTAAAAGCAATGAAAAAAATGTCCTTGCATGAGAATTTAAAAATTCTAATAATAAAACATTTTAAAAAATAAGTATATTTGGATAAGATTTCTTAAAAAAGAAAAAAAGGTAGAAAAGCCACCAATCAAACAGCACATTCTTCAGAAACTTTCACCAAACTAGGGCACAAGGAGCATGTTGCCCAACAAACCTGAAACATAAAAACACATGAAAACAGGCCCCAGCTGAGGAAGCAGCACCAGTGAGACAGTGATTTGCTCCTGGGGCTTCTGACCCACATTCACTAGTTCTGCCAACTTGTTTGCCCCAGATTCCAGCAGGGGCTCTGAGCACAGAGCACTAAGCAGTGGCCTGGGAAATCAGCCAGAGGCCAGACTGGGAGGGCCAATTACCCTGGAAGAGCACTCAGGGGCCCATCTTCTCTTGGGAGCTGTTGAAGAAACTGTGAGCTTAGAGTGAAACAGAAACTACCAGCCTCTTTCTCCAATTTATTTCTCTGTCCAAGGTAAACTCTGACACCAAGGAGCAATGACTCCCTAGTTGCAGCTTGTCTGTACTATTTCAGACTTGGTAGGCATTACTGGTGCTGAAAAGAAGAGGAAGGAGACATCCTTCCTGGTGCTTAGAGTCCAGTGGTGTGCTGGCAAAAGCTTAACAACCATCTCTCTGTAGGGCAAACCTGATTTGCCCCACCTGTGCATTGACGTGGTATAAATAATCCCACCATAGCTGATTTCAAGCTATAAAGGTAATGTCAAACTCCTTACAAAATTCCTAAAAATGTAGCAGTTGGGTGCTGATAGGAGCCTTCTCCAGTGCACCAGTGATTAATAGCTACGTTTAAGGAGGTGAAATTCAGGAAAAAATCTCTGATTCCTGTGGTGGGAAGGAGAGTCCAAATTTAATTTGACAGTTCTTCTGTTCTCACATTCACTTCTCTTTTTCCGATAGCCACTAATCCATGGAGGTTCATACCTGCCCTCAGGGATCAAGTTTGCTGGTCTGGAAGCCTCGCAAGACTTTGCTTCTAAAGCTCAGGACTTCACTTCTAAAGACAGGTACTGTGTCTGACACAGAGCAGAAGCTCCATCCACACAAGGGCCTACTGATTGGTTCATGGTTGATTCATTGACTTCTTTGCTTTCTTGTCCACTTTTTTATCTCCCCTCAAGGCACATGAGACAAAACTTGATTATAGATAGTTATGGTTAGGGTTTGGACCATCCATGGTAGAGGGTAAAGCAATTCATCCCAGATCTGTTTCTCCTGCTACAAACTGAGATGGAGACGACTGGTGTGAACACCTTCACGTGAGCTGCACACACTGAGACGGGGACCCACTTCCCTGGTTTAAGAAAAGGTAACCTGAAGTTAGGTGACTGTGCTTATTTTAAACTCAAATAGTTACATGGCAACATTGAGGAAACAAACTATTTTTAGGACTGTAAGGATCATATAAAGGTCTTTAAGTGTAAAGCAATTACTTGGCCAAGTAAACCAAGAAATCAAGTGATTTGCTTAGTTTTCTGCATAAATATTGCTACCTCATCTTCCAAGTCTCAGTTCAATTGTCACCTCCTTAAAGAGACTTATATATACATGTCATTCACTCATTCACTCAGAATCACCCCCTAGTTCATCATCTTTGGAAAGTATCTCTCCATAACCTCATCTTAGACACTTATTTCCTTTTATTCTAGAGAGAAGGGCAGGGAGGGAGGAAGAAAGGGAGATAAACATCAGTTGCCTCTTGTCTGCATCCCAACTGGGGACCAAACCCACAACTTGGGCATGTGCCCTGACTGGGAAATGAACCCACGACCCTTCAGTTTGCAGGATGATGTCCAGCTAACTGAGCCACACCAGTTAGGGTGAGGCACTTATGTTTTGATGTTCTGTTTCATTCTATTGAAATATAAGATTCAGGGAAACAGTAATTTTATCTTCTTCAATTCTGCATGCCCAGCTCCAACCAAACATCTGGCAAAATGTTTCTCAATAAATATTTGTTAAATCAGTGAATGAGTGTAATGGCATATTAATCTCTTAATATTCTGATGTTTACTAGATTGTTAGTATCTCTACCTTTTCTTCCTCCACAGTTGGACCTAAGATCAAGCTGACAAGAATTAAAAAGAAACAAAAAAACAAGAATATCAATTTTTAAAACAACCCATTTATATGTAGAAAGAGCCTATTTTTTTTCTCAGCTATCTGGTTTACCTCATTCAGAGAGTGACAGTCTTTTGTGAAAATCAGAGTATCTCCTTAGTACAGTTTTTCTGAAACTTTATATCCCAGGTACTTGCCCTTTTTTTCACTAGCTCTAAGAAAATTTGCCATCAAGAAGCCATTACGGAGACATCTTCTCTAAAAGAATATATAAACTTTAACTGGACTTAAAAGCATTTTAGGTGTGGCTTTTTTTTTTTTTTTTTGAAAGCTAAATAAGTACAGCAGATAACTAAAAACATCCGAAAAACTAAACATATTGTAGTTAATCTTACTTATGGTATCCTGAGTAAGAAAAACTTAAGTTAAATTTTAACTATAACCAATCAAGATCTTGCCTCATTTTTCAATCAAATAATCTTTCCATGTAGTACTAAAATGCTTAGCTAATGAAAAGAATTGCTTACTTGGAGCACAAAAATTTTGTGAAAGAGTATTTTATGATTTCCTTTTGCAGAGATTCACATTTTTCTATTATAATATTTTTCTTGTCAAGTAACTTAGAATATGTCCTTCAATGTTTTTAGATCATTTTAGCAGTTTACTGGTCTCATCATATTTACGGGCCAGAAATACAAGAAAAATAGAATGGTTTAGTTTATCCTTTATTCGCAATTATTTTTATTCATTTTTTGTAATGTTGAATTCTGTTTTATTTAGTCCTCTTCATAAAGAGATATTGCAGGGCATTCTTTAGAGTTATACAAATTCAGAATTTGTATCTATCCAAAAAAGGAAAGAAAAATTATTTAGCTTCTTATAGCTTCCTGGGTAATTTCAAAAGCGATATTTTTATTCGTTGAGGAAACTTCAAGAGTCTTTTAGGGACCTAGGATGAAATCCCAGGAGCCATTTAGAAAAGAGTAAATAGGTGTTACCTTATTTTTATACGCACAGTGCCTGGACTACTAATGAGCCTCAAGTATGAATCATTAAGTAGATCTTTGCTAATTAACTAGATATGTGGCCTACTTATACAAAGCAGGAGAATAACACAGATTCTAAGCTAACTTGTTTCTAGTTCTGTGTTGGAGGAGCATCTAAGCCTGGGAGTTGGAAAGACCTTTACAGTATTGTACAAACCTCACTCTGCTTCCCAACAATCCAGTACAATTTCTAAGAGATGTACACATTTGTAAAAGAAAGACCAGCTCGGTGATGCTAGAATAGGAAAACGGGGTGTGGGGAAGGAAGCCAGAGACCCAGAATGAGAAACTCTCAGGACCTGGACAAATTAAATATCCTGAATCTCTGTCAGACATATATACAAATGTGATGACAACATTTGCCTGGCAGAGTTACTGTGAGGATCAAACAAGATGCCAGAAAGCTGTTGACACATAGTCAAACATCAGCAAAGAATAGTCCCCTCCCCTTTCCTTTACACAAGATCAAATTTAGGAGAAAATACCTAAGGGACTAAAGAGTTCACCTCTTACACTGGTGTGCAGTCACCCCCAAGGCCACCTTAGGAATGTGCTTTCTCACAAGCCAGCTTTATGGACAACCATGCTTGAGTCCATGCTCTGCTATCACTATTTTGAGATCTTTAGTGATTGTGAACAAGGGACCCTGCATTTTCATCTTTCTCTGGAGCCCACAAGTTAGGTAGCCAGTCCTGTGTCTCCAGTGCTGGCTCATGCTTTCTGCTATGGTCATGCAGGCAGGGCCCCAGCTAAACACTGCTCTGGAGGACCTCACACTAAAACAGAGATGAAGGTCAACTTGAATTCCCCCTCATTTCCTCTCCTTCTGCTGCTTTCATTGTCCCAGAGCTTTCCACTGAACTGGTCTTAATTTAAGATTTGGGAAAAATTGAGTTTAAATTTATGTATTAACTGAAAATGATCACTGTCTGGTTTGAACTTTCAGGCATGAAAGAGGTAAATAAAGAGTTAAACCATTCCAGAAACAGTGGTCTGAAATCTGTAGAAGACTTTTGAATAAATTCTTACCTTTAAATTTCTTAATCTTGGCCTAAAGGGTTGACATAAGTTAGAGACAAGTGACTTTTAGTAGAACACTGATTTCTCACGAGCTAAAAATTAAATACCCAAATAAAATAAACAAAGTCTTAGATATTGAAGTATTTATAGCTTAATATCACTTATTTTGAATCTAGCTATCTCATGTCCTCACTTACTCAAAATTCCACCAGTAGTATAACAAAGTGAAGTAAAAATGACTCTTAACTACTGAAGTAAGTGTAGGTCATTTAGAGTTTAATGACTGTCATTAGAGCTTAATGACTTTACTCAGAGGACTTATTCTCATGTCATCATTTAATGACTTTTTATTTATTCCATTTCTAAACACAATACTGCTAAGGGGGCTCTAGTTTCCAAATGTTCAGGAGAGACTGCTTAAGTGATATTCTGGCATCAGGAGATATTATAACCAACACTAAATATGAAGGGAAATACACACACACACATAAACAATGGCTGGACTTTTTCTGGACATGCTATATATAACTGGTGATTGCAATAAATAATGATTCTACTTTAAGTGCAAAGCAATTACTTGGTCACGTAAACCAAGAAATCAAGTGATTTGCTTACTTCTCTGCATAAATACTGCTATCTCACCTTCCAAGTTTAAGCTCAATTGTCACCTCCTCAAAGAGCCTTATACGTACATGCTCACTCACTCATTCACTCAGAATCACCCGCTAGTTCATCCAGAAAGTATCCAGCCATGTACTACAAAAAATAAAGACATTTATTGAAGAAGATACAATAAACTTTGTACATAGGACAATGATGCCTCAGTTCCCCTCAAAGTAGGCACCTTGGGACCTCACACAGTTCTCCCAATCACCATCAGCCACACCATTGTATTTTCTTGAATCTCATTGATGGGTGATATCACTTCCCTTTCAAAGGTGATTTTAGTTTTGGGGAAAAGTCAGAAGTTACAGAGCACCAAACATGGGCTTTAGAGGTTCTGAGTCACCTGGATGATTTGATATTCCAGCCAAAAAACTCTGCATAAGACATGATATAAGAATAGGCTTGTTCTCATGATGAAGCTGCCAATCACCAGTTTCCCATAACTGTGGCCATTTTCATCATATTGCATCTCTTAACCAACGAAGAACATTGAAGTGGTACTCTGTATTAATTGTTTGGCCTGGAGGGGCGTGCTCACAATGAGCAGTACCTTCCCAATCAAAACACACAGTTAACATGGTCTTGATCTTGCTTCAACTTTTCCATGCCTTCTTTGGGTGTAGAGAACCAGCGACTTCCATTGGGTTGGCTGGGCCTCCATTTTTTTATCATAGCCATAGATCTACAATTCTTCTCTGGTTATGACCTTCTTGAAAAAATCTGGTTCATTGGTAGTGGTTTGAATCAAGTCATTTGCAACTGCAGCACAATGTTCCTTTTGCTCTGGTAGCAAAAGCCACAAAACAAATTTTGTCATGAGACATTTCATGCCAAGATCCTATGACAAAATACACAGGATCATATCAGACACAGTTGTTTTTGGAATCCCCCAGTCAGCTTCTAGTTCTTGCACTGTGTCTGATCTCTGTTAATTGAAGCCCATACACATTCAACATTCTCAGGTGTTCTGCTTGTTTCAGGCCTTCCAGAATGTGGATCACATTCAATAGTTCAATAGAGTCTTGACCATCTTTGAAGAATGTGTGTCACACTTTTATTTGCAATGCACTGCACTCATTGCATAATCCCTGAAAGCATTCTGAATCATCTGAATAGTTTCCACAGAGGAATTTTCAAGCTTAATGCAAAATTTGATGTGGATTCATTGTTCCACTCCCTCAGTTATTTTGAATGTAATGATCACACTGTATACATGCTCATTCATCAGTGTCTACCACCCCCACTGACTAGTAGAGTGAAGTCATCATTGTTCATATATGTGCATTCCAGTCCACTCATCTTGGCTGCCAGGTTACATCAATGTCACGCAAACCATTCCCATTATATTAACAATGGTTGGAATTTTTCTGGACAGACTATGGACACAAATATACATATTTATACACACATAAACATGACATTTAAAGTCATGAAAAAGTAGAGTCATATACTGCACTAAAAAACAGCCTTATGCCTTGTAGTTTTCAAGTGCAATATCTCAATGTTGTCATTTACTGGCATCCAAAATGTGTCTGCCATGATTTTAAGCATCTCATATGTATTAGTTCTAATCTGCATGCCAGCTGTCTTTGGTAGGTATTGTTGTATCCATTTTGCAAAAGATAGAAACCTGAGATTCCATAAAGATTGTTTATCCAAGATTCCATGCCTACTAGTTACAGAATAAAGGTGCTCTCACAGTGCTATCTCCCAGAAGATATATTTCATCCACACAAAATTAAAGACTATTAATTGATTTTCATAATAATGACCTGAGTGTAGGGATATACCCATTAGACTCCATTTAAGAAAGGAAGTGAATAACTTAGAAAGATAATATTCCAAACAGAGGTTATCATTATTTTTTTCCTTCCCTGATACTTGGAAGCTATTTTTAAAAAACTTATTGAATTCACTTCCAAGGAGGTTCAGATAAATAAAAAATTAATATATCATCTTCTTTGGCAGTGCTATGGCATAAATGAACTGACCAAATTAAAGGTAGATTAGATAATATTCTAGAACTCAAAATCATCAGAACCTAATAGTTCTTTCACAGGGAAATTCCTAATTAATCTGTTCTTAATGATAAACGTGAAATATGGGCAGAGATTTATGCATAAAGACATTTATTCCATGTAATTTACAATGCTAAAATTTCAAAATAAATTTAAAAGAGCATTGTTAAATAAAACACTGCTGATATTAAAACAATAAAAACATTCACAAATAAGAGAATGAGTAAATTGAGGTATGTATCAATTTTATATTATACAATGATTTAAAAGAATAAACTGTAATACACAAGAACATAAATGTAATTTCTTCCACTTATAGCCATTAGGTGGAACAAAATAAGCCAGATGCAAAAGATTACATATAATACATTTCATATATACTTTATACATATACATACACACACACACACATATATGTGGGGTCCGGCACAAATAATGCCCCTTTTTTATCTCAAAATCCTTTATTACAAAACCTTAGTATGTAATTCTGTAACATAATTATATCACACTCAAGCACACCATATGACATTTTAGGTAAAATGTTCAAATGAAAACTACAAATTACTACACCCATACCATTACCCTACCAACCACACTCAAGCGAACCTTACTTCTGCTGGAATACACACACACACACTTTTGAACATATATATGTTTGTTATGCTCATTCAAGAATAAGCATAACAAACTTATAGCAATAGAGTTTAAAACAGCAGGTCCTTGAGTAAATATAAAGTTGTATAAGCATCACTTTTAGGTGCTGAAAATATCATACATCTTGATCTTGCATCTGGTAAAATGTGTGTGTGTACCTATTTAAACATTCACTGAACCAAACACTTGAAATTACTGCACTTTATGCTCCTTACTAATGTAATTTCATCTTATTAGATAAGAAAAAGGAAGTAAAGATATAAATTATGTGACCATGTGCAACTAGATTTTTCTGCCTTTCTAATGCCAGTGCCTTTACAGATGGTTAGTTTGCTAACAGAACCTCCTCTGCTCCATCCAGTGTGGTTAAGTATCTGTGATCCTCCAGGCACAATAACATCAGCACAAATGTAATATTTGCATTGTCTGCCAACTGCTTCACCACTAACAAAGAGGAAAATGTCATGAGCAACCATCACAGACTTTATTTTCCTAATGTGACTGTATTTTAAGTATGGGTTATCATGAGACAGCCGTATACACATAGTTCTAGTACTAGAAAATTCACCTTGTTGTACCCAGGTCACTTCACCCTTTTTAATCAGGACCTTTAACCACAACCTGAATATATACATAAAATGGTGTCTGTATGGGAAGCCATTTATCTCATTTCTCACCTGAAATACTTTTGAGAAACTCTAGATTTAATACATGAAGAGTGACAGAAGTTGTTTACCTTAAACTAAACTTTATGTAATTTTAATACTTTTTGCTACATGATGAAGCCTCTATTACAACCCCTGATCTATGGGTTCAGAGAGCTTCCAGGTTGGTGAACCTGTGGAGGTGATGGGAGGGTGGGATGGCCCAAGAGGTCAGGGAAACTCCACCCCCTTCTCACATACCTTACCTTACATATCTCTTTCATCTGGCTGTTCCTGAGAGGTAAACCAGTAATTTAGTAAGTGAACAGTTTTTTTTTTCTAAGTTCTAGCAAATTACACAAGGAGAGTCATGCAAACCTCCCATTTATAGCCAGTCAGAAACCCAGGTGACAACCTATACTTGGACTGACATCTGATGGTGTGGAGTGCTAAGCCCTTAAACTGTGGGATCTGTTGCTATGTCCAGGCCAGTGTCAGAATAGAGTTGAACTGTAGGACATCCACCTCTGTGGGAAAATTGCTGGGTGTGGGGCGGAGGCGGGGATAACAAAAAAACAATAACACACATTCGGTGACCTAAAGTACTGAGAGTGTTTTCAAAGAAGAAATGTGAGAGTGTGTCCTAGTCAGTATAATATTTCCTAAAATACTCACCCTCAACAGAGCTCAGTAAAGGACAAGACCGTAATTATATTCGCTTGCAGGTCACGTAGAGTCTCTGTCACAGGTGTTGAACTCTGCCACTGTAGTGCTATAGATAACGCATAAAGGGATGTGTGTAGACGTGTTTCATGAAGATTTCATTTACAAAAAAAAGTGGCAGAACGGATCTAGTTCATGGGCCATATTTTACTGATCACTTCTTTAAAATGAAAAATCAAATGTAAAAAGTGTTAAATTTATAGGAAATGTTGTTTTTTGGTCTGGTATATGTTTACATATGAGTTTTTATATCTGTTTCAGTCTTAATCCCTAGGTATTGACTTCCTATAATTAACATATTTACACTTATTCCCAGTTCTTCTTCACCAAAGTCTAATGCTTATCAATTATATTGTATTATAAATAATATTTTACAAATTTCAACATTAAAACCAAGACCTACTCTCCCCTGTGGTCTGTCTTACTAACCAACAATCAAGGTACCCTAAAATAGTGTAAAAATACCTGTATGTATTGCTCAGTCCCTCCAAATAAAGAGAGAGAGAGAGAAAAAGAGCTCGTGGACACAGACGACAGTGTGGTGATTACAGGGAGGAGAGAGTGGGTGGAGGTGGAGGAGGGTCACAGGGAGGATAAATGGTGATTAAAAATAAATATATATTAATGTAAAGGAGCAAACACAAATATGGAACTAAGCAGCCAGCAGGGAAAGTACACAATAGGTCTATTTTATAAAGTGATTAGAAAAAGAGAATTTTAATTCCATGGCTTTTGTTTTATTCCAGAGCCAATGTCAGACTAGAACTCACCACATGTTTAAACACCCTGTTATCAGCACCCTGGAATTACTCTCTCATCTCTCCCTCCAAAGTGAAGGAGAGAGAGAAGATTTTACTGGTGAATCACAAAAACAAAAGACATTTATAAATGAGGTGTCCTCTAAAACTGGACAAATATTTGTAGTGAATTTGCAAACAGACAAATTAGCAAACTGCATGATATGTTTTACCACATGTGTGTTTGCCATCCTGGAGGAAGAGAGGAAGAAATACCATAAATGGCAGATGCTACCCACCCACATCCTCTCTCTGCTGGCATCAGGACACTGTGATGTATCCAACTTCCAATAACTCCCACCAGCTTTTCATTGCCTGGGGGCTTTCTATGCCTCTACAGCCATTTCTGCTACCTGCTTGATGAGGTATATGGGCAAGAAAATTAATGACTCCAGGGACAACAATCAAACAATGGCTTACATGTGTTCATGTTTTATATAGAACTCTGCTCCCTTGCCCACACTGAGTCCATTTTACATTAACCCCACAATTCCCCCAGCAGGATTAAGCTTCAGCGGCCCATAGTGGTACATAATTGGTAATTCTCCATTCATTGGTTGCCATTCCTTCACCTCCCATGTCCCAGAGCAGGTATTATTTTTAGTATGCCCATTTCACACATCAGGAAACTGAAGTTTAGAGATTTATAAAAATCCAATATCTACAACACAGATCTTCCTGCTATGGAGTCCTTGCTATTAGACACTTTTAATCTTTCACTGTAATTATTTTGCAGTTTATTCTTAAGAAGCCACAGGATACAAAGCCCAGTAGCATTAATAATGAGCCTTTATCTTGCTTGCTCTATGCCAGATATCAGTATCATCTCACTTAATCTTTATAAAATTCCATAAGGTAGGTACTATTATTAAATAACTTTCTTTATAGCTATATGTATATATTTTATTTTTTTTTCAATTTTATTTTAATGATTGTTCAAGTACAGTTTTCTCCCCTTTACTCCCAATCAAGCCCACCCACGTCCCCTCCCAACTTCCCTCCCATTACCACCCTCCCCCCTAGTTTTTATCCATGTGTCTTTTAACTTTGTTCCTGTAAACCCTTCCCCTTTTCCCCTGAAATTCCCTCTTCTCTCTCCTCTGGTCACTTTCTGCTGGTCCTCTAATGCAACCTAGATGCCCATCAGTAAATGAATGGATCAAAAAACTGTGGTACATTTACACAATGGAATTCTATGCAGCAGAAAGAAAGAAGGAGCTCCTACCCTTTGCAACATCATGGATGCAACTGGAAAGCATTATGCTAAGCGAAATAAGCCAGGCAGTGAAAGATAAATACCATATGATCTCACCTTTAACAGGAACCT